>PVKA01011293.1:45326-61633 GCA_004027165.1 Ctenomys sociabilis
TTTTTTTTTTTTTTTTTTTTTTTTTTTTTTTTTTTTTTTTTTTTTTTTTTTTTTTTTTTTTTTTTTACTTTAGATGCAATTATTTCAGAGATTTCAAGTGTGTGATTTCTAATTTCTTCTGTTAATGTCTCCTTCATTTGTTCGGGGTGGCGTTGGAGCCCAGTAATGCATTTTTCTTATTTTCTTTGTCATTTTGTATAGCACTGACCTCATACCTATGGTGTAGAGCTTTGGTGCAGTTATTACTTTAGCATCTTCCAATATTATTGCTCAAGAGAGATTATGTGGTTAAGGCAGTTATAGTTTTGAATTTATAGCACTATAAATAGCAATACTGATAATGGACAGTGAGATTTAGCAGGTGAGAAACTCTTGTGACTAATTTGCTTGTATTTTAGACCATAAGAATAAATATTATGAGTATTTATATAAGCAGATATTAAACTGGGAATTTGTGTTATATTAGTCCCCTTCAGTTTTATCTGATCACTTTCCCTTGATGTACCTGGAGTCTTCCAGGCACAGTAGTGTCTTAAGCAAGCAAGTTACCGAATGCCTGAGAGAAACATCCTGTCTGGTTAAGGTCAGCTCTTACTCACTGGGCAACTTTGTGTCACTTGTTACCAACTTTGCAAAACTATATATATATATATATATATATATATATATATATATATATATATATATATATATATATTTTCTGTATTTTAGTGAAGGGTCTGCCGGGTGTTCAGGGTCTCACTACTAGATTGGATACATAGTGATTCTCCTATTTACAACCTTCCAAAGCTCTGGGATTACATGCATGAGCTACCAGACCCAATCTCAGCTGCCATCTCAGCGTGCCCCAGGGGCATGGCTGTAAAGGTAGGCCCAGAGTTTGAACCTCCAGCTCCTGCAACTGCTTGGAGGTGTTTTAATTTGCTGAGCTATTAAGCCAGGCTTCTTTAAAGATATAAATAAAGCTGTATTTTGTTGTGGAAAGAAAAAAATAAGAAAGAAAATTAATATATAATATGTAACATATATAACAAAATATATGCATTATATTTTACTACATAATAT
Source organism: Ctenomys sociabilis (assembly GCA_004027165.1). Taxonomy (NCBI): domain Eukaryota; kingdom Metazoa; phylum Chordata; class Mammalia; order Rodentia; family Ctenomyidae; genus Ctenomys; species Ctenomys sociabilis. The sequence continues at coordinate 46,392 of PVKA01011293.1, forward strand.
ATTTGCATTTATTACATAATATATATATATAATATATATATACATTATATAATATTTATTGTATATACATATATATGATAGGATAGATATAGAGCTAGTTTCTCTTAGTTCATTGAGAAGAAAGATTTGTACTAACATTGTTTAAACAAGATATCATTTCTGCATCTTGTCTTCTGAACAGCTATTATGAAGATAATAATATGCAATGTATTGATTATTATAATCATCCTATTAAGCTGTTTTGAAACTGTTTCATTATTGTTTTATCTTTTTTCTCATTAAAATGAATTTAAAAATGCAGTTTTTCAAAAGATATTAAAATCCAGAAGATTATTTGTAACTAGTTTGGAAACCTATACTTCAATAAAATGGAAAATGAAGAAAATAGTACGGGTTCCTAAAGTCACAATCATTACCAAAACTGAAACAAGAGGGTAGGATAACCACGACATTCCAATACAATACAGTGAAATTGAGGCGGTGATAAAAAATATGAACTAACACACGCTCAGGATGTGAATAAATCACCACTGAATATTTACAACCTTAGGGAAAACTAAAATTGCAAATCCTCAAACTCTTTAATGAAATTAAATGGAAATGATAATTCAAAGTCAAACATGGTGGCTAGCATTACCTTAAGTCTAAAACCAGATAAGAAATAAACTGCAAAGGAAAGGCATGGGCTTTTATTTTTATTTTTAGTAAACATAGATGCAAAGAAAAAAACTGGCAAAGACAATCAAATAAATTCATTCCAAAAGCATTTAAGTTCAGTAATGTTGGGGCCGGGGAGATACCTCAGGGGTCAGGTAGATAGTTCAGTAGAATAAATGCCTGCCTGGCAAAGCACCAGAACCTGAGTTCAATCCCTGGCACCACAAAAAAAAAAAAAAAAAAAAAAAAAAAAAAAAAAATCAAACTCAGCAATGTTGCAAGATTTTAAAAATGTATCAATCAGTATTGTTTTGTACAATACTAATGAATCTTATGATAATTGGTAAAATGATATAATAGCTTCCAGAAAAATACTCAGGCATTACCAAATAAAGGATATTAAATTTTTCATAATTCATTAAAACTGTAGCCTTCTGAAAAAAAAAAGGAATATGTAGTACATCAGAAAATGGAAAGATATTCCTTGTCTCCCACCGAGGCAGAACCAATATTTTTAAAACATCTTTAGAAAGCTAAGTGCTATTTGGTTAGCTGAAGCACTGCATGAACACAACACCAAAACATCATCAATGACAGTCAGTAAATTGAAGAAAGCTTCAATGAATCGCAAGTTACAAAAATGAAGAGAAGTAAAGAGTAAGTAATCTCTGATCCTTTTATGAACACATAAATAGATTTAATCTTTTTTGCACTGATACCGTTAATATAATATATATCTTATATATAACATAAAATATATATCATGTATGATAGACATATATGCGTTTCTGATGTAATTTTGAAAAAGTGGCTATTCAGAAGTAATATTTAAATATAGTACAAGTTAGAACCGTATTTACAGTCGCAAAAATGTTGTTCAGCCATCTGTGGCTTGTGATAAGGCAAACGCCACAAGTAAATGAGTTCTGAATAACATCATTTATCAGAGTTAGTCAGTTGGTTAGAAGACAGTATTTTTTTCTCTCACATAAATTGCTTTCCCTTGGAGAGTAGAAAAGTTTTTACATTGGATAATATAGACTTCAGAAGCGAGACACAAGCACCAAGGAAAGTATCTACCCTTAACAGGTAACTCTCCAGCACACCCTCAGAGGTATTGCATACAAGGGGCCAAAAAGAACAATTTATACCGGAGTAAAATTAGAAATCTAAAATGTCCAGTGGATGGCTGATTGAGCCAACAGATTTGAAATAATTTTGAGAACCTCTAAAAGGAGGAAATAAATGATACTTTGAAAATGTTGAATATTAACTTATGTTAAAGTATGTTCCATATACATTTTTTAATGACACACTATTACATCAAAAATACTGTTCTGGGGACCTAGAAATGAAATAATTAAATAGAGAATTCTTGAAACCTGCAGTTGAAAAACCAAATACTGAACTGCTAGAAATGAGTTAAATTCCATTAAAATCTAATTTTCATGGAGATTGATTTATTCTTTTGATTTATTCAATAATATTTTCTAAATACCTGATCAGTACCTGATACATAGTAGGCTCTTAATAAATACTTGTTGAATAAATAGATATGATGAAGGATAGGAAGATAATATATGAAAGCACCAGAGGAAATAATGAATTTGCTATGAAAAATCAGGCAAAGTGTCATGAAACATGAGATTGATTGATTGGTTGACTGATTGATTTGGTTCAATCTCAGTATGTGGCTGTACTTAAAGTGATCCTCTTGTATCAACCTCCTCAGCATTTGGATTATAGGCATGCACCACCTCAGCCAGTTTCAGGGGCCAGCACAGCTGGGGGTTGGCATGGCATAGGATACCAGGCTTTGAACCTGGGTCCTTGCCCTTGCCACTCAGGTACTTAGACCCCTGAGCTATCTCCCTGGCCTGAAACCTGAGTATGAAGTGGGATATTAAAGTTGACATAAAAAGATTCATGCAGAGTTTGTACTTCTGTCAAAATGTTGCCAATTTGATGAATATAGTGCATTTTTTAACTAATTAAAGCAATAAGGTTAATAATTCAGGCCAGAATACATACTCCTTTCTGTGAGCAACCCGGACCCTCAGAATACTTTGGCAACAGATAGACAAGAAAATTGAGAATGGAAAAATCAAAAGCGGCTGCTGTTGGTCTGTTGATTCCACTAAACTTGTTTAATATCTGGTAACTCCTGGCAGCTGAGATTCACGGATGAGTAGCAGGGTATCATTTTTAAAGTCTACATCAATTTCGTGTGAGGAGCTTCAGAAATCACTGAATTTCTCAATTAAATCAAGGGTGTCAGGCTGCTAATTCTGGAACTAGGAGAAGATCAAGTTGAAGCCATGGTAGTTAATTGTTATTGATTGCTGTGTAACAGAATTAGTGAATTCCAGAGGGTCTGGATATTAGCAAGTTATAAAATGATCCAGTGACAACTCAAATTGGTTTTAGATAGAAAAAAAAAAAGAAAATTCAGACGTAGCCAACAAGATTTAAGATGCTTTCAAGCTCTGCCCTTGATTAAGTTTAACCATCCCGGGATAAAGGATATAAATGAATCCATGTGGGTTGGAAACATGACAGAAGCAGAGAATAGTGGGCCAAACCACTTACAATCTGAATTTCTGCTTCTCGATACATTTCTGTGACAGTGCCAATAATCTCTTATTGTGTGATTCTATGGACACACGGTTATATGTGGCCATAGAGTATTTGAAACATAGTGGGAGGAAGAGTCAACTACAAATTTATATTTACCTTGAATTCAATTGAATGTACAGTCTAATCATTACCCTTACAGTTTGGGACAAATCAATCTGAAAACTTCCCTTAACCAAAACAAACAAAACTCTGGAATGTTTCCCATGGCTGCACTAATAAGGATGCGCTAGGAAACACTGCAATGGAAAAAAATAAATAAGAACAAGTAGGGGATTGAAAGATATACGAAAATTAAAAGTTATGTCTCTCATTCTTAAGGAATACTCCACGTCAAATAAAACCTGGGACCACAGCCAGCACCACAATTGTCTCAAACAGTACTAGCTATTGTCACATGGCAACAGAGAAATTTGTGAAGCTAAACAGTCTACCAGTTTTTAAGACTCCCAAATACTGCTAATGCATATCTGTGCTGCTTACCTACACATTGTATGGAACACACACACACACACACACACACATCCAAATCAATTATTTCCGAACTTTTGAGCTTTGCGAAGTAATAATTTACAAGCTTCCCCAGCATGTGGCATAGTTGAAAAGCAATATGATCTATCACAGTGAGTGAAGTTTTAACAGATTATAAAATTGATGAATATTTAGCGGCATTTTCTGCCTCTATTGCCTGAAACTTGGTGCTGCAAATATATCAATGGTAATCATTGAAATGATAATTAAGTAAGTCATTTTACTGTCTTTTCTGGTATCATGCTTTCCCAGTTCTGTACCTTTCTTTTTAATTCTTTATCCAAATACAAATATATCTCAGAGAGAACTCCTCAGTACCTAAATTCAAATTATTTCATTGTGACACTTTTTTATATACAATAAATGCAATGAACAAAGAAATATATCTTCTAGATAGCAATGTATCAATAACTGGTACACATGCTATGATACTCTCTAATATTTTGTTGCTTGTTGATTTTGCAGCTTATTGGGCTTTGCCACTGAGCTTTATGATAGTGGTTAAAAGACAAAATTGCTCCAAAACACATTTTTCAGAATTTTTCCCATTGCAAAGAAACTCAGTACACATCCTGAAGGTTTTGTGCATGTAATGCAAAGGGATGGGACCTCCCTAGTCAGACAGAAATATTCTTCTGTAAGAGAGTCCTTTGGACTTATATATAAATTTCTTTCACACAAGTTTAAGGATTGTTCCATTCCAGATTCCTGTGAAATTTAATAGGTTCAATGATTAATTGAGGAAATAATGAATGAGCTTAGATAATACTTCTATCAATATTGGACATTTTAAACTAAGTGAAATATTTAGAAATTTATATAAAGCTAAATAGATAAGTGATTAATTTAGGGGTCAGGGAGATGGCTCAGTAGAATTAGCACTTCCCTGGCAAGTGTAGGGCCTTCAATCCACACTTCTGCCAAAAAGAAAAAAAAAAAGAATTTATTAATTTAAAATGGAGAATAATGCTAAGGTTACAATTTTTAACAAGGCCACTAGTTAAGATGCAATAAAATTTTACTCCTTTTAGAGAGAAAAGCCTAAAGATTTAGTAATTAAAACAAAAAGTAAAAGATTACTGAACCACTTCAACTTGGGCTCTAACAATACCAAACAGGGGGCTGGGGAGATGGCTCAGTGGAATAAGTGCTTCCCCGGAAAGCACAGGGGCCAAGTTCAATCCCCAGTTCCACAAAAATAAATAAATAAATAAATAAATAAATAAATAAATAAATAAATAAATAAATAAATACCAAACAAATCTGCCTTGAGACAATAAGGCAATTTTCTCCTGAGTCCTGCAGTAATCATTTTGGAGATAAATTGCCTCATTTTTATTCATTTGAATTTTGGACATCTGAGACTTTGTCTAAGCCACAGTACTTCATGGAGGTCAGATCAGTATGAGCAGTAGGACTAAGTCAACTAATCTCTAGTTTTTATGTATACAGCTGACTCATTGCTCTTGTTCACTGATATTTTAATCTTTAATAAATCCTGTGTAACCTATACTTATAGGTACTCCAACACCCTGCTTCAAGGTCCCGCCCTCTCTGACCAACTTGCCTCTGGTGTTGTTTGAATCCAGAGAATATTTTCATACTACAGTTGAGTAATCTTCCGCATATACTCTATTTAGTAAGTAATCCCATGTTTAAAACTACCAGCATACATCTGATTCCAGTAGCAGAGAAAAAAAATGTTTCAATCCATGTTGTATAAAACAGACAAAAGGACAGACAAAAGAAAAATTTACGTATATTAGTATAATTTTATATTTATATTTTAGAATTATATTGACTACAAATAATGTAAAATGAGTCGATGAATACAAATCGATTCCAGCAACAGACACTCAAAACATGAGGATATATACTCTACATACAGTTAGTGTAAATGTTATGTCTTCCTGGTTAACAGCCTTAAATTTGGAGCCAAGAATTATTTTCATATATTTTTTCAACTTATATAATTTTTTCAGAGACTTGTGTACCAATGCCATCAAGTTATGTGAGGCAAAAATTCACCACATATAGTTTTAAACGCTGAACGATGAATTGGATAATAATGAATGAAAGAAAAAAAATACAGATTGAAAGGACTTAAGGGGCTTGGGGAGATAGCTCAGTAGAATAAGTGCTTGCGTGACAATCGTAGGATTCTGAGTTCAACCCTTGGTACTGAAAAAAGAGGACTTCAGAGACAGACATGAACATGGTGACACAGAATGTAAGTATGTAAGTATAGGAGTTGATTCTCCAGAACTCATATTTAGAGAGATATAGCAACTCACTGCTGTGTTGGAAACTTAGAGAGCAAAATCATTGACCAAGACTCAAGATGAGAAAAATCAAAAAAGTTGCACAGGACAGGTGTATAGGAATACAGGGAGCTGGACACTGTAGCAGGTTAGAGACAGATTTGTGCTGCAAGGAGTAGAGGGAGCTGGGCCCTCACGCAGGTTAGAGACAGCTGAGATAACATAAGGTGCACTTTGAAGATGAAATGAGCCATTTTGAGCTATAAACATAGAAGACACACGATTGGCTTGGGCTCAACTCTGCTCAGGATGTTTTGTTCACAATGGATTGTATAAATTCAGCGGAGCAGTGGCAGGAGGGAACTGCAAATGTAGTATGGACTGTTATCTCCTAGACCTGAGACATTTAAGAGATAGTTTTCTGTTTTTTTTTTTTTTTGCATAAAACAAAGTGTACAACAAATGTGAGTGTTAATTTATGTCACTGATGTAATAAGCTGTCATACATGTTACAGCTTAAAAGTTACATGAATGAATGTTTTTGTAAAGTTCAGAAGTTGGAAGCCTAATGTAAGTTTTATGAGATAGAAAGAAAGGTGCCCACAGGACTGAGTTCCTAGCTGGAGAATCCAAGACAGAATTCCTTTCTCCGTGTCTGTACGCTTCTGGAGGAATTCTGATCCATGTGATTATTCAATGGAGTTCTCTACGTTATTGGAGACTGACAGTAGAGGATCATGTTGTTTCTGGAATCTACCTGAATTCATGACTCATGCCCCTTTCTCTATTGTCAAAACCACCCGTGCTGAGCGAAGTTCAACACTCACTTCAAACTTTACCCGTCTTTTCTGCATTGTTGTGTCTCTGTAATCTATCTTTCATCTTCTTTTCCCTTATTTTAAAGTATGAAAGGTTATGTTGTGCCAGTTTAGATAACATAAAATAATCCCTCTATTACAAAATCAGTAAACCAGTCTTTTTTTTAACCAGTCTTAACTTCAGTCATAACTTTGTTCTTTTTGCTAGTTAATGTAACATACTCAATAATTCTCACCATTAAAATTTGTATACCTAGCAGTTAATGGGGATGGTGAATAATGTTCTTTCCATAATGTTTTTAAATATTTGCTAATTCTACAAAGAACAAGATACTTATTGGTATGAATTTGATCTTGATTTTATCAACAAATCAAGTTGTACATTATACATTGCTTTAAATTTTTTCATGTATAACTATATGCAATTATCTGGTATAGCATGATTATGTTATTAATAAAGAATATGCCTTTGGATTTATTTTAAATTTAGAACATCCATGTTAAGTGGAAAGGATAGGGATAACATCAGTTTTCTGGAAAAGTTAATACCATACACAGACAGAGATAGACAGGGAGGGAAGGAGAGAGAGAGTGGGAGGGAGAGGGGAGAAGGAGAGGAGAGGGAGAGAGAGAAACAGAGAGAGAAAGAGAAACAGAGAGACAGAAAGAGAGAAAGAGAGAGAGAAAGAGAGAGAGAGAGAGAATAAGAGGTGGGGCTGGACAGGGCAGAGAACTGACCACTAAATTTATTTTCCTGTGTCTATGAAACTATTTCAAAGCATCCACTGTGAGAAGATCATATTGGCCTTTAAAACAAATTCTATTTTTTGGAGACAGTATTTTAATGATGTGTCATAAAACGTATTTTAATTATGAGGCGTTATACAATTCCAATGATGTCAATAATGGTCTTTAATATCTCCATCATTTATTTCCCTGTGCCACTTTTTGTTTTTCTTAAATATTTGATCAAGTACATATGCTTTCTGGTACATCTGCAGCAATTTAATTATAAGAGAAATGGATTCTTAAAAAGAATTAAAGCAAAAGTTCTTTATGCAGGACATTTTCATGCCCTTTTCTATAAAAATGATCTGTACATTATGATCCCTTTGATCAAAATCCTGCATCGTAAGCTTTGCAGAAGGAATGTAAATGCTAATACGTGGCGATCTAATCTTTGTCGAACTACAAGAACACGATACAATCAAATATGTTGCTTTTCTAGTACTAACTCCTTAGTTGTTATTTTTCTCATGACCTTTGGAAAAGTAAATATTGTCATGAAGCCCAAACAATCCTGCAAAGTATATAAAAAAAATGAAGGAAGAATGGCAATACATTTGCACAATCTCTAGAATTGGATAAGAGTTCTCAGGGCTAGAGCTTGACCCAGCACAGCCACATAATTTGTCTTTTACAGTGAAATAAGCTATAAATCATATGGTTATTTTTGTTGTTACCTATTCTTTGGGTAGATTAGCAGCTTAATATCCCACTGTAGTATTCAGTTTTAAACCATGCACGTGGCTAATTACAAACAATGAAGGCAGCCCTTGCACTTTCTTTCCTTTCCTTCTTCTTCTTCTTTTTTTTTTTTTTTCAGTACTGGGGATTGAACTCAGGACCTGGAGCTTCACAGGCAAGCACTTATTCTATCTCCCCAGCCCATCACGGATTGCTGCAGAAAAATCATTTGTGCAGGTAGTAGTATAAATGAATGAATGCACGAATGAACAAATGAATAAATGAATGAGTGAATGAATGAAGAGAAACTTAGCCTTGCTGACATTCTGTAGTAAATCAAATGAAAAAGACAGTATTATCTTACATGCACAAAGAGTAAGTGCTGTGCTACACAGGTCTGCGAGCAGAACATTTTCCATGTCCACCGATGATGGAAGCTTTAATTTTCTCCAGTTTGATTGTGAACACGCCTGAGAACTGAGGAGATTTCCTGGCCTTTGGTATCACTTACCATAATGATTTGTAGTCCATGCTTTCCATTTTCACAGTAATTATAGTATATTAGCATATTTGTTATCTGTTTTGTTTGAATAGCAACACCAAAATGTTGCATAAATACCTCTGCCTTCTTCAAAAACCATTTAAAACTTTCAAAATATATTTTAATATTATCTAATTTTTTTTAAAAAATACGGTCACCAATGAAAAAATGATATGAAGACATACACACATACAGACACACACACAGACTCTCTCTCTCTCTCTCTCTCTCTCTCTCTCTCTCTCTCTCTCTCTCTCACCTAGTCAGGGAAATTAGACAAATAAACCACTATGGTTTTAAGAGCAGATCAACTTATTTTTAGTCATCTGTTAGTATTTATCAGCTGTTCAGTCTTAGAAAGTCCTGGATTAATTCTTACTTTCATCTGCTTTCTGTGCCTTCTGATGTTGCTGTATTTTAGACTGTCATTTAACTCTGGCTCATACATTGCAGTGAATTACCAAGAGTTTCTTCGCTTTCATTCTCACTCTGCTTTGGACTGGTTGCCAGCTTGCATGAAAGTGAGGTCCCTATAAGATGCTTGGCTGTGCTGCTTCGTGTACCACCCCAGCGACCCCCATTGCCTGAAGAATAAGAACCATAATTTAGCTACAGCATGATACGTCTATTCAATTTGAAGTTTCTATTACCTCCTGCACACATTTTCCTTATTCTTTGGAATAAATAACTAACCTACACAATTATGCTCTCATTAAATAGTTTCCTCCTTTTGGTTACTTCAAAAAATCACCACTTTATGTGAACTGATAGAGAATTTTCTCCTATGTTTTTCTAATGTTAGTTTCAGCAAACTATAACTGACTTGTATTTCTCCTTTCCCCTGTATTTTAATCTCCAGAAGAATGAGTACTCATCTCCTTCATGTGTAACAGGCAATTACTACTTAATGCCGGGAATGTGCCAAATTATTTTGGGTCCCTGGATGAACCAAGATACAGATCAATAAGATTGTTTATGATAAGTGTTCAGTGTATGTCAAACCAAAGAAAAAGCATTGCTTTGTATTGCTAATAAAAACACTTTAAAATGTAACTTCTCTGAGAGCAGCAACTTATTCACTGATATATCACCAGCAGGTTGAAGACTCCCTCGCATATAGTAGATGGGTAATCATAGTTGCAGAAGTGATGCATGCATATTTATCTTGATTTAGGAAGGCTGGCTTGTGAAAGTCAAATGAATCCTATTGAGGATACTGAAAATGTAAAATAGTAACAAGATATATTTCTCTGAAGAAAACATTTCAAGTTTTCCTCAGGGGGAGCTGACAAATGAAGGTTTAACATAGAAGTGCTGTACAGTGGCACCTCAGCTGTCGATCAACTTCAAGCTGAAACTTTCTACTACTTGAACCGCATAGTTCAACACAAAACTCGGTTTAGTGTTCATGATAGCTGAACAGAAAGTCCTACTTGAAAATTATTGCAGCAAGGGGCCAGATAGATAGTTCAGCTAATTAAAATACACGCTTAGGCAGGCACAGGGATGGCGGTTCAGTCCCTGACATGCAGTGCCAGCCCTACCCTGGTGCACACCTGTGATCCTAGTGCTTGGGAGGCTGAGAACAGGAAGATCGCTTATGAGTCTGATCTGTACAGTGATGGGCCCTGTGCTAAATACATATAAAAGAAAGAAAAACCTTAAAGTAGACACAAAGGCTTGACAATTCACTCTGTCAGTTTCAACCAAGCAAATACAATTATTGTGTTAGTGCATTGAAACACTTGCGAGTGTGCTTTTTTTTTAGTGTATTTATTTGCATGGAAAGTCATAACTATAGTATCAAACTGAGACCGTTAGTGATACTAACCGTAAAGCTAAGAGAAAAGCTATGAGAGCTATGATATAATATCATAGCTATATATCATACATACATATATATATATATATATATATATGTATATGTATGTATCTGTCTGTCTGTCTATCTATATATACATATTTGTAAAATGTGCTAGAATTCTGTTAAAATAATTGTAAATTTGAGACCTGGGAACCAACTGTTTGGGATCCATTAAGTGTCATGGAAAATATGATGAGTTTTTTTTTTTTTAACTTTTTGATGCTCAAAACAACTGAAATATAACTGAGTAAAGGAAGTTCATTTATGAAGCATAAAAAGTGTAAGAGCAAATATAGAGTTTGCAGAGGAGGACTTACATTACTGACATTCCCTGAATTTCTTAGAAAGGACGATTGAAACTGTGAGAAGCTGCATTCTTGATGGAAAAGAATGCCAAGAAGAAGAGGCAGAGTTTAGTAGTGTACTTGAAGAACACTTCTAATTTGAATAATGAGCTTTGGAAATACATGTGGATTTTAGCTTTATGAAATATGTGTATATAGCATGTGTGTGTAAGTAAATACATAAAGTACAGCTATATCTGATGATGTCAGAAAGCAAATTAAAGATAGACTACAATAATTAAATGTCCTTAGGTTCTTCAGAAAAAAATTATTTAACATGGATGGCTCAAGATTGGTAAATTGAGCTTTACAGGACATTCATAACTTTGGCAATATTTCAACAATTTTGGACTGCCCCCACTTTGGGACTTTCTTATTTTAAGGTACTAAAATAGAGTCATACTCTGACAGTTCAGTGGATAAAGAAATAACATATAAACTGACTTGATTCTTCTAAACCTTCAAATGAGAACATTTCCCCAAAATGCAGTTTTCTTCTCACACCAGTAAAGAGAATTTTATCACCTACTCATGACTAATATGGGGGCCTCAATGCTTTAAGCTTTGGCACTTTACAAATGAGCTCATAGCTAAGTCACCTTGACTCAGAAAGAAAATTACACTTCTAGCGCTGGCCAAATAGCTCAGTGGATTAAAGCACCTGCAAGCAGGTGCAGGGGCCAGGGGTTTGATCCCCCAGGGCATGCTGAAATGGCAATTAAGACTGGGCACGGTGGTGTACCTTTAATCCAAGCTCATGGGAGGCTGTAATGAGTGAGATCCAGTAGTGAGACAGTGAACACCCTGTAGACCCTTCTCTAAAATACAAAACAGAAAAAATAAACCCAGAAAATTACACTTGTGTGACACACACTAATTGGGGAACCAATGTTGGTCATAAATTTTTGGATATGAATTTTATGAACTAGTGTTTATTTTCCTGATATTTTTCTTACACAGAGAAACTGAAATTCTGGTAGTGTATGCTTTGTCATATTTCAGTGTGGTCTACAAACCTCATATACCATACTTTGTGTTAATTGACCAATATCTATGTCAAGCTATTTTATGTTTATTTTCTGTATTTTTCCAAGATATAGCATTATCTGGTTAACACGAAGGATATCTGGTCATGTAAAGAAACATTTTTGGGCTGGGGCATAGCTTGGTGGTCTGAGCTCCTGCCTGGAAGAAAGACCCAGGTTCAGTCTCTGGTACTGCATGCCTGTGCCATCAGCAGAACTCTGCGCATGCCATAACAGCCCTGAAACCAGGTGTGGTGTCACACGCATGGAATCCCAGGGCCGAGGGTGACACAGGAGGATCACTATGAGTCCAAGCTGCATAGGGATACCCTGTACCAAAATAAATAAAGAAATAAATGAAGCTGAAGAACAATTTTTAATCAGTGCAGTTTGTCACCACCTAAAGAACACTGTCATAAATTGGCTGCAAATCATATCATATTCAGCAAATTCACATATCAGAAATATTAAATTTCTGGAAAGAATAAGTCCAGAGCAGAGTAGTGTACATCTATAAAGAAACATTGATAACAGCAAGGCTAAAATGAATAATTTTCCATAGAAATAACTATCCCGAATGCAAAAAACTCCCCAGTATACAAATGATTTTATTGAAAATAAGCATGTACAATTTTAGTATGAAAAAAGAACTTGTAGGGAAAGGATAAGAGGGAAAAGTTATTTGTAACAACGTTGACAAAATCAAAATAAGCAGATAAAACCAAAAGGGTAAGCCTCCTAATCAGCTCTCAGATGCAAAAGTGGTGACTGTCTAGCCCAAGGGCAGATAGAGTGGTGCCTAGACCCGGGACACCACTCTGCACATCTTGCAGCTCACTGTGTACGGCTTTGAAGTTTCATTTCCAACGCACATATATGTGCTGGTGTGGGGTAACACATTAACACACCTGAGGCTCAGGGATTGCATCCGAACAAATGTTTCCTACTCAGGTGGCATCATATTCCCATGTTCTACTCATGTGCGAGCAATTAGTTCAGCCAACATCCAAAGTAGAGTGCTGACTGCTTGCCATAAACCTGTTGTGATTTAAAGTTAAGTCGGATCAAAATAGGCAGTCTGGGGGCCAGGGAAATGGCTCAGTGGAAGAAGCATTTCCCTGGCAAGGGCAAGGGCTTGAGTTCAATCCCTGGCTCTGCCAAAAAGAAAAAAAAAAAAAAAAAAAAAAAAAGAAACAATATCGGTAGTTTGCTGAAAACATATTTTTCAATGGTAACTATTTTCTCGTAATACAGAAAGCTTTCATGTGCTTACTGAATAAATGTGTGCTGTAAATTTATGAAGAAGTCATACCCTCTGATCCACCAATCCTTCACAGTTATGTACATGTTGATAGGCCAAAATAAAATAAAATTGAATTCTAACTCTGAACACAATTTTTGCATTTTAAGTTCACATATATGCAGGGTAAATAGCTCAGTGGCTTAAGCATTTGCCTGGCAAGTGCAAGGTCTACAGTTCAATACCTGGTAACTAAGAAAGAAAAAGCTTACATATAAATTTTGCAGAAACAAAATATTAACATGGTACCAACTGCCCTATGACTTGGCAAATAACTATGTGCGTAAATATGTGCTTTTTAAGCAACTGTTAATAAATAATTTCAATTTTATTTATTCTAATTTTATTTCTCCTAATTGCAGATCGAGGTCTAGGATCTAGGAATATGTTGTCGAGTTTGATGGCTTCATTTTCCTTTGAAAAGGAGGGTAAAATGTTAAAGGCAACCAGTAACATCCGGGATATGCATCTAATATTTAACACACATGCTCACATTTACCATGAAAAACAATCCTTCACAGTTATCAAGCTAGAATTCATACTTGACCAGACACATACCAGAAATGAAAAACGAGGTAGAAGAAGGACACTTACAAGATCCTCTGGGATGACATCTCAAAAGTGACCAAAAGTTTTATTAGAACTTTCTTTCTAATAAAAGAAAGTTTAGCTTTTCTTCTTGGAAGTGTTCAGGTCAGTAATGTGAATATATATGTTTGTATGTGGACTTGTGTGTATTTCCCAGTCATGGTTAGAAAACCTAAGGATTTTTACATAACTGATGGAGACCCAGATTTCTGATGTGAAAGTTCATAGCAGCTTGAATAACTTTATATGACAAAATATATTGTACCTTAGATATAGTGGGATCCATACATAAAGAATAGATTTTTAGTTGAAAGACAGTTGCCTAAAAAGTATTTAAACACAGTTATTTGCCAAGTCAAAGGGCAGTTGGTACCATGCTAATATTTTGTTTCTGTAAAATTTATATGTAAACCTTTTCTTCCCTGAGTTATTAGGTATTAAACTCTGGACCTTGCACTTGCCAGGCAAATGCTTGAGCCGCTGAGATATTTACCCTGCATATATGTGAACTTAAAATGCAAAAGTTGTGTTCAGCGTTAGAATTCAAACTTTTAATTTTTGCATTTTTATAATCCTCAAGATTCGGTTTCAAAACATCATTAGAATAGCACAACTGCAAGGATGAAGTCATGCTTTTATAGGACTTCCTATTTACAAAAAATTATATGTAATATATGTGTATTTCTGCATATACAACATGCAGTAATGTGCCACTCAATGAAAGTGAAATATTTTGAAAAATGTGTCATTAAGTGACTCCACTGCTGTGTGTACAGCATACACAAAAGCTCCATAAAGTAATGTGGCTGTGACTTGGGATCTTAGGTTGTTAACCATCCAGAAGAAAAGCTGATTAGTATCCTGCAGCTTATGCCATTCACTTTGCCTTATCTGACTCAATTGATTTTACTTGTTATACATTTCCTTTTGTATTTCTGCTTTTTGCTTGTTATACTAGGGAGACTATACGATATTTACACATGTGTGTCTGGTTTATTTCACTTATGAGTATATTGAAGAAATAGAAGAGTCACAAGGCCAGCCAACATTTTGGACCTAGCCTTTCAAGGTCAGCGAAGACTCAGGACATAGGAGAACCTGTACTGCAATATTATGAGACTCAGGTGAGCTCCAAATTTTCTGAGCAAGGAGATTGTGGAGCCACAGAGGAAAGAGATTGAAGTTCTATAGTGTGCCTGGGGAGAGTCACAT
>PVKA01011294.1:0-61448 GCA_004027165.1 Ctenomys sociabilis
CTGTTCTCAGCCCCCCCTCAGTACTGGAATTACAGGTGTGTGCCACCATGCCCAGTCTTGGAAATGAGGCTTCTAACGAGGCAATTCCAGTGAAATTAGGCTGTAAGGAAGAGACCTAAACAAATGCAGCTGGTGTCCTAGAACTTAGAGAAGATTAGGTCACAGACACACACAGAGAAATGACTATGAGAACACAGGGAGCAGGTGACCGCCTAAGATCAACGCGAGAGATCTCAGGTGCAGCCAGTCCTGCTCAGATCTTCATTTTGGGTTCCAGCCTCCAGAATGCTGAGCACATTCCTATTTTCTATGTCCCCTGGTCTTTTCTTTGCTATGACAGCCACAGCTGATTAACACCAGGAGGTGTTCTGCTGCTGCCTGGATGTTGTACTCAGAGAACTGTGAATTAGTGCAATTTCATCTCACCCATGGACCACTAAGGTTGATCCAGATTTTGCCTTGTTCCTCAGGTTTGGTATCATCAACAACTATGGGTTGAAAAACTGTACTGACATCCAGGAATCTTCCAGCTGGAATAAAGCACATTCTGTGCTCAAATGATGTAGCCAGACAAGGAGGACAATAGCTGCCTTTAGATGATGGTGGAGTGTAGTGAGCTGTTCCTTACTTTGTCTTGGGTATTGTACTTCCAGTAAGTTAACTTTTTCATTTATAGGCAATAATAATATCCATCCTATGAGTTCACTGAGCTATCTTCAGAGTGCAGGGAGATGGTTAAATATGAATGATGTAAAAATGTGAATTTTGAAGTGTCATATAATGTTAGTTATCAGAACTTGTTTTAATGAGCTTGGGGCATCTGGGTTTTTGAGTACGGGCCACGTGTATCCTCCCCCCTGGTGGAGGGTCAATCTTGCTGTTTCCCTGGATTCTGTATATTAGGGGACTTTCTGATACCCCAGAGACAGCTTCCAGAGTTGCTGCAACCCTATATTCTTGCCGTATCTACTTCTTACTCATTGCTATAGAATTCTGACACCTTTCCTTGAATTTCTAAATTTCTCTCTTCTTTGATTACATCCTTTCTTGCTTAGATCATTGCTCAGTTTTCTTTAACTCCACACACATCTCTTCCAGAACAATCTTCTCAGAATGCAAGTGCAGTCCTGTTACTCCCTGATCCATAACAGCCTGCCATTCAGGGCCTGCAAGATCCTGCTGAATCTCATTTCTCCAAACTCACTCTGTGCCCCTTTGCTCCTCGTGAACCTTCTGTCACGGGAACATGAGCAGCCATTTCCAACTCAGCTGTCCTCCTGCCCAGAAAATTCCTTTCCCAGATGTTGCTGTAGCTGACTCACTCTCTGCCTTTGGGACTCAGCTCTACCATCACCTCCTTAGATGCTTCCTCTAGCATATCACTGTGTTCATTTCCTTTATGGCCTCATATAACTGTTTTTATTTATTTTCTCTGTTTACTTATTTACTCTTCCAGTCCTCTGCTAGACTACGAGCTTCCATTAAAGCTGCTTCTGCAGCAGTGAGTTCCATCACAGGCATGTGGTGGGTGCTGTGTGCGTGCATGGGTGGAGGAAGGGTTTCCTCTCAAGAAGGACATCCCACAATATTGGGTATCTAGATGATCCCTTACTCTCTGTTGTGCTTATTTTCTCAAGGAAAACTATCACAGGATGATCAAATTCACCTTCCCCACTTTTATTATTGCTTTTAACATGTATTACTTTTGTATGAAAAGCCTGCTGAATGATCTCTCCTAACTTCCAATTCAAAGCTAATCTTTCACAAATTGGTGGTTGGTGCAAATGAGGGGCAACTACTTATATTGAGATTACTCACTCTTTGACCTCAGACCAGTTATATAACCTCGGTTATCCTCAGTGCCTTTCTTCAGAAGAGGTAAATAGCCACAGGGTATAATGAAGATCAAATGAGGGTCACATAGGCAAAATACCTAACCTCCTTCTGCCAAGCATAAGGCAAGGGCATAAAAATTAGCAGCTATGCATCTAGCACACAAGTGTGCTCGAGTGTTTTGACCTTTCAGGTGTCTTGTTGCACTGTCTCTATTACACAGAGTGTGCACTAGACTTCTGCTGCCCTGGAACATTTTCTTCACCTCAATGGAATAGTGGCTTTCTTCTCCTACTTGCTTTTCTAATGTGTACCAGTCCTTAATCATTTAATCTGTAGCCTAGCCTGAGTTTATAATGAAACTTCCCCATAAATAAAAACCAGCCACAGGTTTGATCAACAGGAAAGGCAGAAAGAGCTTTAAATCCAAGAAAGTATTTTGTTTTTCTTATCTTGTATCCTTCAAGGAAACTTCCCAGTGATCATATCTAAGTATACCTAGTGAGTGCTATTTTCTCTTTCCAAATATGAAAATTGTGGCTCAGGAGATAAATTAATGAGTTCCAGCAAATTTTCCAGTCCAGATTTCTCTAATAAATATAGGAAATTCATCACCTAAAGGTATTGTGATTTAAAACAAATAAACAAAAACCCAGTCCAACAGAGAGCCAAACATGCCATGAACAAAGTCCCAAATGAGAGAATGATCATGAGTCAAGTTAATCATCATCAAAAGGGAGAAAGAGAGAGACAGAGAGACAGAGTGATAGAGAGAGTAGAGCCTGGGGTCATTCCACCTATGCCCTTCAAGGGATGTCCATTTACTTGCAGATGTTCCATGTGACTCTTCCGCTTAAAGATCTCACAATCTCACAACAGCACAAAGTGGGGGCTGAGCTACTAGCCCAAGGGCCTTGCAGGACAGCCACCCAAACCATACCATATGATGCATTCAGTATTGGGGCTGCTTAGCTAGATTCTCAACTGGGTCTTTATAATTTAAATCTGGGAGGTCTGGATAGGATCACAGAAAACAATATAGCTTGAAAGCAAATAGTGTCTCATCCTTTTATAAATTAGAAAATCTCATACTTGAAGGCTTCTCCAAATTCCCTAAGGAGAGCAAAGATCAGAGTTTGAGTTCTCTGGCTCTTGATCTGTTGGTCTCTTCTCACCCTACTAGCACTAGACCCCTGAATGTGTGGGCAGGAAAAGTGAGAGTGGAGAAGTGGGGAAAACCATGAGAAGGCCATTTGGAAAGAGCAGGAGAGGAAGGATTGGGAAGGACACAAACACTCTGAGGCCAGGATGGAAGGAAGTAGGGTAGAGCTCATAACAACTGAGTAAGAAAGAAACTAGTATGGGATCCCAGCTCTGGATATCATGTGTGGGAGCATTTGGGAACAGTGTATAAAAATCCTAATTTATGAATCCAGCAGCAGATAGAAACTGGTTGGTTTACTTGGGATTAGAGTCCAGGTGGCATGTTTTAAAGTTCTCCAGGTGATTCTAGTGAAAATCTTGAGGTTAGATAGAATCCAGTTTGGAAGATCAAAGACGGATCCTGAGAACAATGGCATTCATATGACCTGGAGATGTTTCAGAAATGGAAACTCCTGTCCTCATTCCAAGTCCACCAGTCCCAGAATATCTAGGAGCCCAGGATCTGGCTTAGCAGGGCCTATAGGCAACTTGTATCACATGGAAACTGAACTACCATTACTTTAACTGATGCCAGTGGTGTTTAACTAAGTTACCATACTAATTCATTTAATGTTTAATAAACATTACAAGTGTTTTTCTTCTCACTACTATAAATTTTCATGAAATTCTTTATTCAAACATGTTATTCAGGCTGAACAGAGAAGACATACACAACTTCCTCAAACTGCATTCGCCTTTACAGACAACATCTTGAGAGCAGAGTAAGACTGGATAATCAGAAGAGAAACTGATATTATATGTAAATAAAAGTAGACTATTACTTCAAATCCTACTAAAAAAAATCAATATATCTGATCTTCTCTCCCATTCAAGAAAGAAGTCATAAGGTGACCAGAGTTGCCCTGCATTTGAGATCTACACAGTGTTTCTTATACCCTGTGGCTGTGGGTGTTCTGTGCATATTAACTTGATTAGACAACGTGCATCTATTTGAGTGTCTCTAGACAACTGCCAGAAACTCTAGTGGCTCTGGCATGAAGAAGTCAATCACAGTAGAAGAACAAATTTCCTGAGGAGAATTTTGTCCACTATGGTACCTTGGTCATCAGATCACTTTAAGGAGTTGTTTAAGGTACTGGCTTTGATTAATCTGAGTATCATCAACCTTAAGGTTCTTAAGGTTTTAAGAAACTGAAAGGATTTCTGTTAGGAAAAATCTCAATGCAAATATTAGTCTCTTGGAATTGGGTGGAACGCACGTAACTTGTCACTTTTCAGTTTGGTGTCTCCTGAGAGTGCAGTTCTTGATGTGCCTCAAGCTAACCCAAATGAAACAGCATTCTTCCCCAAATAGTAGTGCAGGATGCTCTCGTGTTCTGGTTCCTTGAGGAAAGCAAAGCTGGAGTGAGCAGCTGGAATAATGCAAATTAGATTAAAAAACTCTCTCATGTTAGATCATTTGTCAAATACACACACACACACACACACACACACACACACACGGAAAAACAATCACTGCAAATGATTTTGGTGGTCAAGTTTTTTTGACAAAGGCTTTTCTCAGTGTCCTCCTGTCTCTTTACTGACTATAACACTTGTCTGTATTTTCATTTAGTGTGTACATAAATTTTTCCTCTAATTTGACATTCCTCTCAGTTAAAACAGCAATTCTATTAAATTCTTAATGAACACTATTTCAATTTTGTAATTGGAAAGACAGTCTCCTTGTATCAAAGCATACTAAATAATGTATTAATAAACTTTAAAAAAATAAAGACAAGATAAAAAACATTTTATTGAATGCTAATGTAGTTTGGGATAAATTTTAATATCATGTATTTGAGATCTTCCTATTGTTAAATTATCATGAAATGTAATAAGATGTGATCATAAAATTAGCCTGAAAATTGAGCCAAATTGTTAGGAAGAGTTTGGTGACAACTCTGAATTTAAAACTATGGGATTAAAGAAATTGTAGTATATTCAGGGGTAGGGAAATGGCTTCTTTGACTTCTCTTCCTCTTTTGTACTTCCACTAGCCTGCGCTATATCACAGAGCTAGGCCGATTTTCCTTTTAGATAAAGACTGAGTCTTAAAAAATTTAGAAAATACTTCTGGATGCACCTTAGTTAGGCAATATATGGTTTTTCAATCTGACATTTTTGACTTTGAAAAATTAAACTATCAAGAAAAGAAAGAGTCAGTATGCTAACTGGATGGTAAGCCCATGTTTTCCTTATTTGTTTATTTAAAATATATTATATCATTTCTATGTATTAAGGTCTATGCTGTTTGCTCAGTTTCTACCCTTAAATAAAGGCGGCCATGCATGGAAGGGTGCAACTGAAGGGTGCTTTCTTCTGAAGCTGTTCTAGGGCTCTCCTTTCAGTGGAAGGCTTTCAAATAATCCATCTGTAATAAGCTTGATGAAACCACATCGTAACAAAGTACACGATCATTGTTTTCCTACCACTTTGTTCGTGCATAAAAGAAAATGATGAGGTAGCTCAGCTTACTAGATATAACATGACTTCCGTTATTGTTATGGATTTAAAAATACAGCCACAGATTTCTCGTCCTTGAGAATGGGATGTGCACATACAATGTACTTTCTCTGCTCCTTTCATCCAATAGTGGTCTTTTGCTCCACCTTTTGCATTTCTGCCCTAGGGACAGCTTTGATGCAATACAGCAGAGGTGTCCCAATACAACTTCCAAGTTTCTACTGAGTGCTACTGTTTGACGATGTCCCTCCAATTCTGTATGATGGAAATTTAATCCCCAAATCTTATATTAATCTATCTGAATGGTGGGATTTAAGCAGTGAATGATTCATGAGGGCTCTGCCCACAGGGCTGGGTTGATGCATCATGGATTCATGAATTAACAGATTATCAGGCTATTGTGGGAATAGCTTTGGGATAAAAGGGAACATACTGTCAAGCTTGCTCTGCTTTGCCATAAATGCTATCTGCCATATAATGGTGCATAGTTAGGGCTTTCACCTGCTCCCGAACAGATGGCAAAGCTGTGCCTCAGATTTTCCAGAATCCTGAACTGTAAGAGATAACTTTCCTGTTTTTATAACTTATGTAGTTAGTCCCACATGCTTAGCTTTCCATAACAAAAAACATACTAAAATGCTGAGAAAGAACATAGAAATCTTCAGAGGTTTTGCTTCTTAATTCTTAGAATGCTACTCCAAGACTGCCTCATGGAAAAAAAACAAGTTCAGCCTACTGCTGGATGAGACGCCGTATGGTTGGAACCAAACTATCACAACCAAAGGCTGGCACAAGGGGCTGGGGAGATGGCTCAGTGGAATAAACCCTTCTCTGGCAAGCACAAGGGCATGAGTTTAATCCCTGGTTCTGTAAAAAAAAAATATCAAAGGCTGGCACTGGCTGCCAGGCATGAGAGTAAGTAAGGCCCCTGGGACCTCCACTGCCACTGACCCTTGGCAAAATGAATCGGAGCTAAGTGGTTGTGTCACACTATCGCTTGCGCTCACACTCCTGCACCTGTGCACTCATGTGTCAGTGAGTGACTGTGTTGCAATTTAGAGAAGTGAGGTTTAGAAAGCCCAGACAGAGTTTTGAGGGTTGTCACTGGCAGTGATCTGTTCTACCTCTCCGTTTTTGTTTCAGTATTACAAATTAAAAAATAATGTTCACAGCACATTAACTGGACTGTGTGATGAAGGCATCCAGAATTCTGACCTATTTCATACACTGAGAGAGTCTGGGCTACATTCATTAAATGTGACAACAGTGGAACATACGAAGATTTGTGAAACCAGTACCAGGGCTGTGTTCACTTTCTTTTAAAGGTTGAAGTCCCTTTACATTCCTCAGTTAGCTAAAGTGGAATGAGCCTTTTGCTTAATGTATACTTTTAATTTGATTTCCAATAAATGGATTAAGTAAATGAATAACTTCAAGAAGCTGCAGATTCTATGTTGAAACTCTTGAAAAGAAACCAGAGCCAGGTCTGTCAGCATCTGAAGGAGGAAAACTCCTATTAGTCGACCTGTTAATAAGGCTCCTTTATTAAGCCCCATTCTGAGGGACTGGCTTGGGTGCTGACGTTTTGCGGGCCTTTGCAATGCTGCACCAAGGTTCCAGGCTACCCTCCAGCCTTCACGCTGTTAGTCCACTTTGTTAAATAGAGGTTGATTTTATATTTAGCTGTGCATGGAGTGTACAGATGAAACAAATCACTTCTATAAGCTCAACAAGATGAATAGTTGCTGTTGAAAGCTAGCAAAGAGCTGGATGCAAGATTAATATGCACTCCCAAGTTCCACTTCCCACAATTTTTATTGATTGGGTGAAAAAAAAGTAGTAAAATTCATGGTTTCTTAGGTGAGTTAGATTGAAACTCTTGCATAGCTCTAGTAGATGTAATTTTTCTGAAATGTGCCATTTGTCTACAGATATGGCTTTTCATTTGAGATCATGTGCAATGAATTCTATGATGAGAACAAAGCCTTTCTGATGCTACTCTTTGTCACAAGTAGTTTCCAGTCAGTCCTGAAACCAGAGACTTTACTCTTTGGTCATTGCCCAATTGCTTCCTTGGGAGAATTTTCTAAATGCGCCCTCCTGCTGTGGTCCGAATACCAGGACTTATTTGGTGTTTGTTTTTCCATTTCTGCAAACCACAAAACATTGAATGTTGATGTATCTTAGTACGAAGATCTTTCTAGTAACATCTGAATGGCATTCTGGCTAATTTGACACAGCATTCCATTGTCTTTCAGGAGATTTCAGGAAGAAAGGAAAGCTATTCAAATATACCCTTCACTGGTTTTCCTTTCATAGTCTGTAACCTAGATTTGGTAGGTTGAGAGGGAGGACAGGGTCAGGTTTGGTCATGATTATATATTCCATGTCTTTGTGCTTCCCCAAGAGCCAGTTATGCAGAAAAACAATCAAAGAGAATTTGAAAGGGACAATTTTTCTCTCACTCATTAAAAAACTGGGTTTGATTCATACCTATCAGCACATGGCTGCATTAATGAAAGTTCATTCTTGTTAATATATGTTAGGCCTCTTGATTCTTCAGATCAACCATATGTTGCTACAAATTTGAAATATGCTCTTCTAAGATGACCATTTACTTTTGCTGTGAAACCTGAGGCTCAAGGTATCCCTTCAGCTCAAAGCCCAGCTAACGTGTATAATTTTCCTCAACTTTCTACCTTGGCAAAGTAAGCATTTTATTATGAGATGTTACTTCCAAAAAAAAACTCTAGTACAAAGACTATAGCTACTATATTCGATGTGCCTCTGGTTCATCAATGTCTTCCTTTATGTAGGTTAGCCCTTTAAGACCTCTTAATAATATATTTGTATTTTTCCAAAGGCCTAAAGACCAATGGAAGTGATCATGAAACCTAATAATGAAATGATTGAAAAATGAAGAACAGAAGCTATAGTTATCTCCAGAATTAATGGGGGACTGTTTCCAGGACCTCCACAGATAACAAAATCTCTGAATGTTCAAGTCCCTTCTATAAAATGCTGTAATGTTTAGCATTTAACCTGTACATACTATCCCATGCATCTTATATCAGCTATAGTTTATTTTATAATACCTGATACAATGCAAATGTTGTGTCAATAGTTGTAATACTAGTGACTATGATAGGGCATAATAACAAGAAGAAAGTCCATACACGTTCACTAAGGAGGTAAATTCTGTTCTGAATATTTCTGATTCCCTAAGACTTGAATCAGTGGGTGGACAACCTACATACACGGAGGGTCGGAGGCATTTGAAAAAAACATTGGATGGTGTTGTAGCACCTATTCTGTGCCAGTTGTTTAGCAGTATCTTGAATGCAAATTAGAAGCTGTCCTTCCCTCCCGCAAGAAGGGACAGCCGAAAGGGTGGGCTCCCTAGAGGCTGCGGTGCTGTCTCACGCGGGGTGCTGACGGCTCAGCATCAGTGGTGGGCTCTGGTATCTGAACAAGGGGCATGGCTGGGTCCGGCCGGAGGCTTGCCCCGCCTCTGGGAAGAATAGAGCGGAAGCAGGGGTCCACACCGAACCCTCTCTGAAGACTGACCCTCTTCCTTTGGCCTTGAGCAGTCTGTCTGTGGGATAGAAACACTTCTGGTGACTTTTCCCACTTGAACATTTGTCTTCCTGCTGTTCTCTGGGACTCACATTAACAATCTGAGGCGTGTCCTAAAATACTCCCAAAATACAGTTTAAATTTGATGTAGAATTCAACATAGAGGCTAGAGGAGAGGAGATGATGTTTTTCACCAGTTATACTCTTGTGTAAGATCCTGTGTAAAAGACAGTATTGTGAAATGTCTGCACATTTGGCACAAGAGCTCTGATTGTCCCCCAATACATCTAGGCACAAGTGTCACTGTGAATGTTCACTGTTGACCATACCATGTTGTTGATGTTCTTTTTAGCAATAGGTTCCTTTGTTACCTTTGTTAAATTGTGATAACAGCTTTTAGTTGCTTGTGTATTCCTATGCTTGCATTAATTGTGTGACACAATGGACAAACATACATTGTCGTCATACAGTGGTTATGTAGAGCATGCCTACTTAATTATGGACCTATCACGACAGTGAGAATAGAGACACACACAGGTCCTGGAAAACCTCTTGGGTTATTGAGCTGCACATATGTCCCATGAGAGCTGAAGTCCTCTAAGTGAGGCTCCTTTATAGCCACCCCGTGCCATGTTGTTTTTTCCTCATATGTCAGTAGCATAACAACTGTCATAAGAATGAATAATAAATATGGAAACTTATAAATGCAATTATATTACCATAAAGTTGGTGTGATCACAAAGAGTTGTTAGGCAAATCTGTCTACTCTGTGATCCTCGGAGTTCGAGGGCTGTGGTACTAAGAAGTGTGCTTTGAGTCTCATTTATTTGCTTGGTAACTAAAAGCCCATGTACACACACACACACACACACACACACACACACACATGCACACACTCCAAAGCCTGAGCCCTTCTGTTACATGAAATTGAGCAGCCGTTAAACAAATAATTGCTTTATTTTCAAAGCCTGTTCTAATTAAACATTAGTCATACACTCTCCCTTGACCCCTGTTTTCTGTGTTGAAAAACAGTCTCCATCCTCCAAAGCTTATTTTATGCGTTCCATAATTACTAGAAGTTCCCAGAAGAAGGCAATATTTTATCATATGCTTGCTTTTTGAAAAAGAAAAAAAATGTGAATGAATGTATGTATAGACATGCAAATTTGTGTGCGTGAAGAGCCATGATTGTATTTCACAAAATTTTTGTCACTGTAATCCAAAGCAGGAGGGAGATGAGAGAATGTGGGTGATGGTGAGGAAGCAGGCTGGGAAGGGGAAAACAATAGGTACAAATTTCTAGCAGTTTCCTCAGGCATCCATAGCAGCTGCTTAATGATACATGTATCATTATATCCTGGAGTAGTTGGAGGGCAGAAACAGACTTGATTACACTACAGACAATTGTTTCACAATAATTCTGGGCCATTTTTCATTAGCTGTCTCCCCTCACAGCAAAACAAGGGGTAATTTTTTTAAAGAACATAACAAAACAAAACAAAACACCCTTCTACCACAGGAAGGTTGTCCAGCAGTTAAAGATTTTTAATAATTCATCATGTGAAACATTTTAGGATAAATGCTAAATTTTTCAACTATGACAACAAAAGATGAGGAGTGGAGAAAGAAAACAGAGCTTAACTTGATTTGATAAAAAACAACAGGGCAAATAAAAGAAATTACATACTCTCTTTTCATGGTGGCACGACAAAATGTTTTATTACCTTGCTTTGTCTGACAGGCTTTGTGTTGTCACTCGGAGGATGAATAAAGAGAGGCTATTCTGAACAAATTGATTAAGAAGCTGATTTTGCTTTAAAAGGTGTGTGAAAACTCTCTTCTGGTTATCATATTTGTATTTTCACATACTGGCTGAAGGCTAGTACTCCAAAGCCCTTGTAGGATTCCTCTCCAAGAGATAAGAAGACAATAAATACATGTTTCAAAAGAACAGCAATGGGCACATTAGGACTCTGCCCTGTCTTGAAACTGCTAAGAATAGTGA
This sequence comes from Ctenomys sociabilis, assembly GCA_004027165.1. Lineage (NCBI taxonomy): Eukaryota > Metazoa > Chordata > Mammalia > Rodentia > Ctenomyidae > Ctenomys > Ctenomys sociabilis. The sequence goes on from PVKA01011294.1 coordinate 11,084, forward strand.
ATAATACTTGCAAGAAGCTATGTCTCAAGCCACCATCCTAAGTACTTTATTAGCTTATTTAATCATCACGATAGCCTATAAAGAAGATTCCACTATCTTCCCATATAATAGACTTCAAGTCAGGGGCTGTCAGTCCTTCTTGAGCACAGGCCCTTCAGACCATCAGTTGAGGACCCAGGACCCCTTCTGAGGATTGTTCTTTAGTCCTTTTTTTTTTTTTTTTTGGCAGAACCAGGGATTGAACTCAAGCCTTTGCGCTTGCCAGGGAAGCACTTATTCCACTGAGCCATCTCCCCAGCCCAGGATTGTTCTTTAAATGAATAAAATAAAATAGAGTGCAAAGGAAATAGATAAAATATTTAAGTGCTATTAGACAGTGAACTGTGTGCTTCCTCATCGATGCATCAACAAGAACACTTGTGGCCGAGGTGTAGTGCAAAGGCACTTTCAGAGGAGTGATGATTGTGAGTGGTGGGTGAAGCCAACTTCCATAACGCTAACAGCGGAGGCTCTGCATGTGTTCTGGTGGCAAAATTACAGTGTGGCTCACCCTACTGTGATCTATTCCTTATTTTATAATTTATGGGAACACAAATTTTTCATGCTAAGTAAAAATAAAGACATGCTCCTTTGGTTTCCAAGTGAGTTCGTGGACCCCCTATACCATAACCATTTCATTTTGTGGCTTGCACTCTAACTGCAGACTCAATATTTTTTTTTCAATAAATAATAAGAGAATTGGGCATCAGATTCACTAGAAAGATACAGCAGCAAGTGTTTGGGAAACACACTTAGAAAATCCAGAGCCTGGTCTCACAGCAATGTGAGAACCAGCAGGAGCTGGAGCTCTACTCCAGGAGCTTTCAGATTTTAATGCAAAATGTGTGATTTTGTTTCCTTTTCTTCTTATATATGCAATAAATCCACACAATTTGACATTTTAAAAAAGTGACAGTGAAGAAAGGAAAAGACAGGTTTGAATGTTGAAGGTCAAAAGGCCATTGTTGACTGAAAGAGTGTCCACTCGCTATTTGGCTGTCCTTTCCATGTTTCTCTCCAGCTGCTGCCTTCCTGGTCAGGGCTTTCTACTCATTCTCTCCCCTAGAGCAGTCATTAGCCCTCACAAAGGCCTCCCTGACCATCTCTCCTGCCTTCCTGCTCTGCTTGTCTTGCTTTATTCTTTCCATGTGGGCCCCACGCTTTGGGATTGGTGGTCCTCTGTTTTGCCTAATGACTTCAAATCTTTGTGAAGGCAGCCATCAGAAGATGTATTTCCTGGGAACATTAGAGTGCAAGGTGTTTACATAACAAGGGGTGACTTTCTAAAGCTTCTTCAGGAACATTCTGCCTGCCTGTTTTTATATATACGTGGAAATAGGAATGTCCCTGGACTAGTCAGAAGGGCCACCTATTCTCCTCAGTTAAGAACTACGACCCATAAGGAGCAAAGACAGAAAAACAGACTAGTATGGTCATACTAATGTCAACACAGAAGGCAGAGAGGCATTTGACATTTACAGGGCCACAAGAATATACTTATGTATTTCTTTGTTTCTTTTTGGCAGAACCAGGGATTGAATTCAGGCCCTTGCGCTTGCCAGGCAAGAGCTTACTGTACTGCGCTATATCTCCAGACCCTATGCATTTTCTAATGATATAAAAAATTATGAGAAATTTATCATTAGGCTATTTTGTGTTTGTTTTTTTTTTTAACATTGTAGATGGAGGTTGTTCAGAGGTGGTTGGATATAAGTTGTGTGATGCTGGAACTAAGGATGTGGTACTGGGATTAAATGAGTAATGCAGGCACTCAGGAAGGCCCATCCTGGATAAGAGAGACACCACCTGAAAGCCAGGTAGCATGGAAGGGTTAAAAGGGACCTGTAGATTGCTGTTGGTGCTGTTGCTTCTGCTGCTATCGTTGCTTGCAGCATACTGCTTCCGCTCTCCCTGCTTTGCCATGGACTATTTCTCCTCTGTGATATTACTTTGCCAGGCCACCCTGTCTTGGAGCCCCCAAACTATAAACTGAAACATCTACAAACACTAAACTGAAATAAGCCTTTCCTCCTTTAACTTTAGGTGTTGGGTATTTCATCTCAGCAATGAGAAAAGAAACTAAGACACCATATATTAACACAAATTATTTATGATGCATTCTTTTTAAAAAATTTAAATCATTTATTTACTTATCTATTTAGTACAAGGTCTTGCTATGCAGCTCAGACTTATGGTGATCCTCTTGTCTCAGCCTCCCCAGTGTGCTATCACACCCAGTTTGAGTGTCTGGCTCAACGTGGAGCTGGCACCTCATGTGGCACTGGAGATCAAACAGTGGGTCCTTGCGTTTGCCAGGCAGGCACTGAGACTGCCAAGCTATTTCCCAAGACCTTGGTGATACATTCTTATGGAACTACTGTCCTATATATTTTTTTGTTGTTGTTGACAACAATGTCATTGTTTTGTGCATGAACATATATAATTTATGTATCTGAATGACTGATATAATTTTCTTAAATGGAATAGCATCTTCCAGTGTGAAAAGAATGGGCAAACTGGGGCCAGGGAGATGGCTCAGCAGAATAAATGCTTCCGCGGCAAGCGCAAGGGCCTGAGATCAATCCCTGGTTTCAACAACAACAACAAGAAAAGGACCAACCAAAGCTTAGCTGATAAGCGGTGGATTTGGGGATTGTAAAAATGGCACTTATGGAGGGAGCCCTGGGCAGACTGTGGAGGGCCTCTTGGGTCTGGCCAAAGATTCTGGACTCATCCTACAAAAGCAAGATCTCATTAGCAATCTTCAACCGGAAGAGTGAAAATCAGATTTGCTTTATAGGAAGATGCCAGAAACTCTATTTGACATTTAGAGATTATGCAGCCACATTCTCCTCTGTTTTTCCCCCTGTTTTTTTTCTGACCTAGCTTACCCTGAGGGTGGGGCCAGTGCAGCATGTGGTGCTGGGGACTGAACCGTGGTCCCCTGCCTCTGCCTAAGCTTGCCTGAGGAAGCACTTTAGACTGCTAAGCTATCTCACCAGCACTTGTCTTCCCTTTTTCTATCCTAATTTGTTCTATGTTTATTTTTAGATTTTCTGTTTGTATTTTGTTTTTAATTAACACATAATGCTTTTGTAGGATATACTGTGGTGTTTTGATGTGTACTTACATGTTCCAACAGAATGAACTCCCATTCATTGGGGGGAGTTGCAAAATGCTGTTTTCTTTCAGTTTTGCTTTTAATTTATGTATTTGGTACAAGGTCTCACTATGCAGGTCAGACTCACAGTGAGCCCCCTGTTTTCAGCCTCCCCAGCCCTGGGATTACAGACTTGCACCACCATACTCAAATAGTCGCTGGCTCAGTGTGCCTGTGGGTGGAACTGGTGTGGCATGTGGTACCAGGAATCAAACTGAAGTCCCTGAGCTTGCCTAAGCAGGTGCTTAGCGAACTGAGCTATGTCTCCAGTCATGAAATGCTGTTTTCTGAGGTCACTTGAAATAATTATTTCATTTATTACATTGTATGAGAAACAAGCTTACTTTGCTTAACACTATCTTTTTCCTTTTCTTCCATTCCTGAGGCCAGCAGCAAACCACATTCCACAACAGAGGACGTCATTATCCTCCCACAGAAAGGCAATTTTCTGTTATCCCTGATGTTGAGCCCATCGCTGTCATAAGAATTGTAGCCTATGATTGGGTCAGTGGCTGTCAGCTGAACACCCCCTTCCATCTATTTTCTGTGGCCTGATACAGTATGCAGAGCCTTCTTGGATTTTATGAATGGAATTTGGGCTAAGGCAAGCTTCTCTGCAAGTGGAATATGAAGAAACTCAAGGGACATGTGTCCTGAGTCATTTTCAATGCATTCAGATAAAGTTCTGGATCTGATTCTTCCCAAAAGATAATGAAGTGGTAAATCTTCATTTCAAGGAACTGAACCATAAATACAACAAAATGTCAATTCTTAAAAAATTTTTTATGTGAAGAGGCAATTTATAGAAACATGGAAAACTAGCTGGAAGGTTTAGAATGTCAGAGATGATATGATAAGACAAACATCTTTCCTAACTTTATTCATTAATTTAGGACATCTTTGTTCTCATTCCTGAGATGCTAAGAGTTTTATTTCTTTCAAAACAAAATTTTAAAAAATATGGAAGCATTTCTAGCTAAACCCAATATTGTCTATAGTATTTAACTAGATACTACATATAATAGAATAAGAACATTAGCTTTAGTTTGCCCTTAATTTACCTCAACAGGTTGGTACATACTAGCCAAACTCTATGCATATAGATTCTTAAAATGCATGACAAATGAAAAAGAGAAGGAGGAAGCCAGTCTGTCTTCAGCCCGCAGCATATTTCTGATGCTCTTCTTCTCTGTGCAGGTCTCCTGTCTAGTGGAAGCCATTTTATTCCTGATAATGTAGGGCACAGGGCTAGAGGACCAAAGGAGCTTGGTCCTTTACAATGCTATCACTATGGAGTACATGAGAGGGACTCTGTATTATCAGCTTTCTATTACTATAACAAGGCAATGTTAAGGCATTCAGCTTATGAAGAATCAAGGTTTATTTGGGCTTATAGTTTCAGAGATTCCCATCCATTGCCAGTTAGCATTGTTGCTTTAGGCCTGAGGCAAGGCAGGACATTATGGCTGGAGCCTGTGATGGAGCAAAGTTGCTCACCTATGCCCATGTCACAAACAGAGGTGAAATGAACAGGGTTGGTGTCTCAATGTCTTCCTGAGAAACATGGTACTAGTGAGTGGAAGACTTCCCAATAAACTACACTGCTTAAAGTGTATCGTAACACAGTAGTTCTGTAAGCCAGACATTAAACCTTCAATACCTAGGGATGGGTTATCCAAGCCATAGCAGGGCCTAATAAAATAAATAGGACTTCCTAGAACACCCACACATATTGAACAAGCAGAGTTTAACAGAAGGAATAAAAATAACAATGCATGAAAGTACTATAGCAAGGCTCAGAGTGAGAGCCAGGGTCCTTGGATACGGTGTGGGATAAAAGAACTCTAAAGAAAACACCATGCTTTGTACATAGAACCCTATATGCATTCTTAATGTTACTCTCTGACCTGCATATTGCATCTAAAGCACCTGGGTGTCTGGGACCCAGCAGCAGGCTACCTGAATACCCAACAACCCTAGTCAACATTCTTGATGGGGCTTCCACAGAAAGGGCAGTGTGGGTGCTCTGCATGGGGGCTCAGAAAAATTCCCTGAAAGAATCATAAATGGATCTTTTATTAGAATGCTCATGGGCCAGTGGAGATCACTTCAGGCAGATAGCGTATTTTACTTGACTCAAATTCTGACCTGGGGAAAAATGCTTTATAATGGACAGCCTTAAAATTTGCCATATTTTTGTAGCTTTGCCTATTAAATCGCTAAAATTTGAGGAACAGGAGAAAGTATATATTACAGAAAGATGCACCAACTAGAAATCACTTGAAGCCACAGGACGCAGGCTGAGCTGAAGTTATTTCTGAGCCATGCTAAAAAGTCAGCTTCCTCTTCTCATATCTAATCCATTTGCTATTTATGAAGGTTAAACTTAACTGTCAACTTGACTGATGTTACTGTTTCTACTCATCACAGATGAATCCATGATGAGTTTGTAACTAAATGTAATACTGGGGGTGGAGATGGTTGAAGGAGATGTGTTCCTGGGAGCTTGGCCTGGAAGGACACATGTCCCTGCCCCTTTCTTCCCTCCAGTCCCTCTATTTCCTTGTCTCTGCACTCTGAGAAGTTCTATTGTCCCATAACTCTCTGCCATTCTGTCCTGCCTTGGATCCAGCCAACTGTGGACTTAACTCTCTACAAACTTAGTTGTAAAAAAAATTCTCCTTTATTTTATTTATTTATTTATTTATTTATTTATTTATTTATTTATTTATGCAGAACCAGGGATTGAACTCAGTCTTGCCTTGTCAAGGAAGTGCTTATTCTACGGAGCCATCTCCCTGGCCCCTAAAGTCTTTCTCCTTTAATATGTTGGCATGGGTTATTGTGCCCCAGCAATGAAGAAAGTAGCCAAACAACACAATTATGAGCTTTCTGGATGGTCACTGGGTCCTGGACATGCTATGCTCATCAGGAGCTTAACCCATTGATGCTCTAGCGGCATGTCCTACAGCCTGTCCTACTAGGAGTTGGGTCCTAGGGGGAGGTGGACCTTAGAAGACAGGCTATCAGAATACAATGCTATTATTTCTGAGTATGAAGGTGGACTGTGTTGCAGAAGGGGATTCAAATATTGTATAGGAATAAATACTAGAAAGAGTGCATTGTGTCTCCATTCTGCAGCTTTAAAACCTCAGACAAGTGATTTAACTGGAGGCTTATTTTCCTCATGCATCAAATGGGGACAATTAAGTGGGTACATTTTTAAGCATTTACAAGCTGGTAGACACTATTCTAAAATCTTTGCATAGATGTATCCTTACAATAATGGTGTGAGTCAGGTGTGATTCAAGTGTCATTTTGTGTTAAATTTGTTTTCTGTCAAATAATCTGAGGAAACAGGTAAAGTGGGCCAAGACAGACTGCCCAGTGTGAAGCAGGGACGACTGCTGGCTCAGGATGCAAGGTGTGAACAGACCTGAGCACCAGAGAGCAGGACGTTACTGCTTACTTCAAGTTGTTCCCCCCTGTACCAGAACAGGGGCCATGTGGTGTCCCTGGAAAGGGCCAGTGAGCAGAGATCCTGGCACGGGAATGACTAGACTCTAAAAGGGCAGCCCTGTGCTTTTCATTTCCCATGGTATAGCCCTTTCTGGCTGAGACAGAGCAAAGCCAAAGAGCTGGCACTTTTTCTCTGCTCCTCTGACCTGCAAAGGACCTGGTGTGTTCAGCGACAGCTTTCATTGGGAACCATTGCTTCCCCATCAGGCTAATGGTCCCACGCCATCAACATCATGCTTCTAATTTTTTTTTTTGTTGTTGCTGCTGTTTACCTGTCCATTCTTTTATTCAAATGTATTTGTGGAACTTCTTTTATGGTAAATGGGTTTGTTTTCTTGGCTAGGTATTCAGAATATCTACACTTTAATTACATAGGTGTGGGAGGAGAGATCCTCCTATATGTGATCTCATTTCAGGGTGACTCATGCAGCAGTGGTGCAGGTGAGTCAGAGCTCATTGTGAGACATCTAGGCTAGCAGGAGACACAGTGAGCAATGAGGTTGGAGAAGACCCCAGGGTGAGGACAATACGACTCAAGGGAGCAGGGACTCAATAGATGACATTTATTGAAATCTTTACTACATACTACATCCCTGGATAAATCCAGGGATTTTTATACATTAACTCATTGGATGAGGAAGGCACCACTGTAATCTTCACAATGGTGGAAGATCAGAAAATCAATCTTAGGTAGCTCACTTAAAGTTACATGGCTATGGCTGCAGATTAGACAGGATTTGAATCTAGACACGTGTCTTCACAGTCTGTGGTATACAACGCTATGTTGTTCTACACAACTAAGGAGTTTTATGATCAGAAAATGAAGAAGGAAACCACAGCCAAGGATTTGCAAACACAAAAGGTACAAATGGCAAAGTGTGAGAGACAGTTTAAATGGTTGGCAAGAAGCTGAACAAGGGTGCTTTACAGATCTCCTCTGCTAGCAGAGAGCATTTGGATTTGTTTGTCAGCTGTGAGAAATTCTTGGAGGGCTGGAGGGAAGGAAGGGAATGATGCCTTCTACATTTTAGAAAGGAAGTTCTTCCAAATAGGAGGATGCCTGCTTTTACCTGGTAATCTGAGCAACAACACTATGCAATGTAGCAAGCATTATTGAAATCCTCTCATCTGGTTTAGTGAAATTCTGCATCACTTCTAATGCTCTTTAAAATTATTTTTCCTCTCTTCTAAAAGAATAAACAAAGTCTAATAAAAAGTAAAAAGATGCACTGGTGGAGAAGCCAGAATCAGATGGATGGACCAATTCAAAGGTTCTTACAGTGATCCAGTTTATAAAGGAGGGACTCAAACAGGGAGAGGTCTTTCTAGAGGTAGATTTTATCTAAAAGCATTGTTAAAATAAATGGAAAACTGTGGAAGTCTGTTGCCTCCTCATTCAAAAATCCTCCCATCAAGTGCCAATGCAGTTAATTGTAAAGCAAGATAACTCATTCATTGAAAATGAATGCTAGACTGGGCATGATGGTGTGGGCCTATAATCCCAGCACTTGGAAGGCTGGAAACAGGTGGGTCACTAGGAGTCCGATCTGTGTAGGGAAACCCTATATGCTTTGTACTAAATACATAAAAAAGAAGACCTTAGAAAAAGAAAATGAATGTTTTGAGATTTTGTCCTAGTAAACTATAAACCCAGTCATCTTTCGTCAATGTAACTGCAAATTTTTTCTTTTCAATAAGTATTTAATAAAGTGAAATTGCTGAGAGAAGCTGTGTTTCAAAAGTCTTGATTACACTGAAGAAAGTACCTGCAGACAGAGGTATTAATAGGCCTCGTTATTGCTAAAATACATTTATCAACAAAGGCGATCAACTGAGATACAAGCAATCAGACTTTTAATTGGGGCGGGGTAAGGGTGAAGCACCGATTGCTTCATCTTGCTAAGTCAGCCTTTCTATGTCTCACGGTTTTTAAAGTCCCTTTATCTTTCCCCTCTAAGTGACATACTCTGAGGACCCAGTTCTTTGCTCCACTAGGCTTGTAGGTTTTACAATTTTCCATTTTCCCCTCTATTTCATCTTTAGAATTCATTCTCCTTATTCCATAAGGAGAGCTTCTGTAAAAAGCTATAACTCTTGATGCCTTATTTCTACACATATTTTTTTTCTATTCCTTAATTAGAGAGTTAATTAGTTCAGCAAACATGTAGTCAGCACCTATTGTGGCACGGGCATTCTTCTCTTCCTTCAGAACACCAGTGAACCCAAGAGATGAGTCCCAAGATACAAGAAACAAATCCAACCCTGAAAACCTTCAATGCCAGATGACTTAAACCACATGAAAGATGTTTAATTATTCTAAGGAAAATGTGTGCGAAATGAAAGAAACAGTTACTGAAACTGAGATAACTGTCCCTTGACTTTTCCCTTTATTTTACTCTGTTAATGAAACAGTGGGAATGGTGTGAGACACAGGAATCGCAAGCTCTGGGTCGCCCTATCCCCAACCCCAGGGTGCACTGAGCCAGCCACTGAGACTGGGCGTGGTGGCTCAAGCGTGTAATCCCAGCGCGGGGGAGGCTGGAAACAGGAGGATCACTATGATTCCGAGCTGTGTAGTGAGACTCTGTATCAAATGCATATATTTAAATAAATAAATAATAAACATACAAAAAAAGCTTTGGCTCAGAATGGACCCCTGAGCAACATCCTAGACCTGCTTCACAAAAAGCTGGGGAGGCCAATCAGTGTGAAGATCTGATTTGGGTTAAATCCCAGATACTGGAGAAAAAACAGAGCCTTCAACTGGCAACAGAGGAGTGGGAGGAATACAAAAATGGGCTAAAAAGTGGACAAATTAGCTTTTCTACCAATAATTTAAGATGTCTGATAATAAACGTGATTTGAATTGAAAGTAAATATTGTTCTAACTTTCTTAGATCCCATGTAAATGAAAAATCATACATAAAAAGGATCAAGAAGTTGTGTACCAGTTCTCCATGGAGAATGCATTTATTATGAATTGCAAACATATACAAATAAAAGTGAAAAATGTTTAAAATATCACTTTCTTTATAATAAGTAAGGCTACATCAAATTTATAAAACTTTGCTTATAAAAATTGTTTAATCTCAGTAAGACATGAAATAGCAATTAGTCTGTTCACAGAAACAGTTTTCTTTTTTTTCCTTTGGTTTTGCTTTTTCAGACAACCTATCATGATTCAAAGTTAATCTGTTCCAAGGAAAGGAACTGGAATTGGCTACTGACATGCAATCATTCATTTCTTATTTTACCAACAGTAATTAAATTGCCCGGAACTGTTGTCATTTAACAGCCTATTAATTGACTAATGTGCATTACTTGCATTCAGAGAATAGGTAAAATCCAGGGATTAAGCAAGAAAAAAATAGATTTGCAAACTCTGCCTGTATCCTAAAACACAAAATTTACTTGATGCTAAATTTACCTGTAATGTATAAATGCACAAGTGCGCTTATCTTTTAGAAGGTGGAAACACATCCACCTGAATTCAGAAGCAGGACAAGGACCCGCAGCCTCTAGCAACTACAGAAGTTGATCTCTTGACCTCTTTCTCACGAGTTCTTCCATCAATAGCATGCCTCTCTCTGTCTTGACATCTTTCCTCCTCCAGAAATGTTTAATCTGCCATTGCAGTTCTTTAAGGTGCCTTTAACACTGGTATTTACACTCCTAGTTGGCATCATAGCTATTTTCTCTAACACCCATATTTTATCTTACTAAGCTTTAGAATTTTAAATGTCATGGTTTCTAGGAATGCTGCAGCATATTTTGAGAATCTGTACTGCTTGTTTTCATCAAAGCCATAAGTCTTCCAAAGATCTTTGCATTTTTGAATTTTCAACACATTGACAAGGTCAATAAGATGAAAGTATCAAAAAAATTTTTAAAAAGAAACCTATCGAATACTTGAACTGGAATAAGAAAGAATTTACTATCAATGAGATTAAAGAGAAGTAAAAAAGAAATGGCATTTACTAGCATTACCAAGAGTGGTAGTTATAGACTCACAGTCATGACTTACCTGCAACCCATATGCAAGCAGGTCTTTTACTTGCAAGATTCTCTCACAAAAATATTACCCCCAAATCACATTTCCATTGGGTTACCTTGGGCACCATCAGAATTCATTTCTCTCTTCAGAAACCAGAAAATGTCTTCCTTTTCTTGGATTTTGGGTAGAAAATCCATCCTTCTGGCCAGGAACACTTTTTTTTTTTTTATTTCTAGGTTCATTACCTCATCTAGAGGCTCTGCTCCATGCCAGAGTTGCATGTGTTTGTCTCCTCATCTGAGTAACTGCTCCCCAGGGCCCACTGTTCTTGCTGCTCATTGCCTCAGCTTACTCAGCTACCTGGAGGTAAGCAGTTTTTGACATATAAATAAATTAAAGAATTACATTGGCAATACACGGAAGGGACAAATGTGCCAGAAAAACAAGATGCCCTTGACCTCTTCACATCGACACTTTTTGTTTTTTTGTCCTTTGCAGATGTTATCACATGATCTTGCTTTTTTTCCAGTACAGTTAACTCCCCAAATATTCTACAGACTCCTGCTTACAAGTATTGGCTTGTTGGTGATAACGTGTTACTGAAATACCAGGTATAAAGTTATATGCCTCCATTCATAAACCAAGAAATGGGTTATTTACCTTTAGATAATCATCTGCTTTTAGTAAAAATAGATTGTCCTTGCAAGTGAACAATTTGAGCAACCTAGGCCCATGAATGAATGGAAAGTGAGATTATAACTGCATCTGGACCCACAAAGGCTTTTGTGTGAACATGGCTGAGTCTGCTCCTCAGCTCATTGGTCTGTGAAGTAGTGAGGTTGGTTGACTGTGGAGGATTTCCATTTTAAGTTTAGAGAAATCAATTGGAATCTGTTAGTAAACGGAAAGGACTCCATTAGATTCATACTTTTCTCTGCAATCAAGACCAGTTCTATCTCAACTCTTCTAAAGAAGGCAAAATGTATGGCCCTATTCTTTCTCAATTTTTTACAAAACAGTTTAGTATTTCTTACTTTCACCACACCAAACTACTCATGAGATTAAGTTATATTCACTTTGCATGTAGGTATGAAACCTGTTGTCATTCCTTTTCTAAGATGAGCTCTGCACCATAAGCTGAAATTCCTAGCAGCCATTTACAAAGGAACAAACAATAGCAACAACAACTACACACCAAAAATTAAATGAGCAGAAGAGAGAGTAGTGGCTATTTAGCTCTCCATAGACCCTTTAATGTCATTTTTAGAAGAAATACTAAAAATGTACATAAATATGCATAAATATCCTGTGACACTGTCACTGTTTCCCTGCTTTAGTGGTATCTTTGTACTGAAAAATACTTTCCAAGCACACATCTCTAACCAGCATGAGGACACCTATTTCTTGTCTATCATCATTTAATACAAGGCAGTGCTATTCAGTGCTTGCCATTGGACACTTCTAACACTGTGTCAAAGTGCATTGCATATACGTCTCTGCTCGACATCCAGAGGATGTAGAAATATTTGATAATATGACCTCAGGAATACCATGAAAGCCTCAATTTAATATATTTCTTCTCTCTGAGGCATTTGATTCTAAGCTTTATTTATAATTATAGAGTGCAAAGCCTCATTTCATAGTAAAGAGATAGCTGTCACCCGGAGAGAATCAGGAGCTTGGCAAGGGCTGAGGGACACTTTCTAATGTGTTGGGTATTATGTAGCATAGATTCTTTCCTTTGCCAAAGGGCAAGCAGTATCCAACAGAGGAAAGGGTTGCCTGGCACCGTGCAATCCCATTAAAACCAATAACTAAACACATCTGACTAATACATGGATGATATTCTCTGATCTGAATGCAAAGGATAGCAGTGTGCATTTTAATAGCAAATTACTAATCTGAGAGTTTTCTGGAGAATCTATTGTGTATCTCATGTTGATGGTTCAGCTAATGCCTCCACAGAAATCTATAGACAGAACAGCCAGCCTGGCTGGCTTACAAATTGCAGCATTATTTTTCCTAAATCCCCAACATTCATGATTTCATTTCAGTAAAACCGTAATTTAAACAATGACTAAATGTGTAAGAAAAAATATATTGAAAGCTGTGGAACAATTTATTAATAATGGTAGGACATTTTCTGCAGTACTTTTAATGGATCACTTAGGACAGTATTGATTCAGCATCAAAGTTCTTGGAAACAAGCCTCTTACCAATATCTGAGATCCTGATGTTGTAATTGAACTAGAAAATGTAAGATTTCCACTGTTCCTGCTGAGAGTTCTTCCCAATAAATGTATGTTTTCCACTGGGGCTAAAACTACTGCTACTTGTGTTTTTAATTTTTCCTCCTGTTTCTTTTTCATATTATTCAGTTTTCTTTTTTCTCTCTTTTACCCGAAAAAGAACCAGACATATTAGACACTATTTATTCCTCTAAGACAACTTGCACTTTGGGGGGCCATTTGAATGATAAACTTTGTTATAACTTATAGCCAGAAAATCACCAATGTGCAGTGGGAAAGAACTGGAAAATGCATTCATGTTTAACCCTGCAAGGTGGTGGAGTGAAACTCTTGCTAGAGATGAGCTTCATTATTTCCCCCATTGTTTCACATCTTACTCTGCAAGTAGTTTAAGAAATGCTTCAGTTTGCAGCCCAGGGGAGGAGGCAGGATGCAAACCTGGAAACAAAAGGAGTGATGAATTGTAACCTGGACACCACAGTATTATTTGCTGGGAGAACAAAGAATCCTTAAGTATGTGCAGCTCTGGTTCTGGTGCAGAGCAGATACCCAGCCTTGGGGAAGATATTTTTTTTCTTAGGATGCCTGACAGGAAGGGACTGGGTTGGCCTATCTCTAAGGTCCTTCTGCTCTGAGCACTTTCATTGTGTGTTTTCAGAATTTTAAGATCTAAAGAGCTGGTTAAAGACAGCAGGCTAGGTTATCTCTCGGGTGTGGCTTTGGTCTTTCCTCAAAACTCATGTTGATGTCTGATTTCCACTGTGAAGGTGCTGCAAGGTGGTCAGGCCTTTAAGAGATGCTCACTAGGTCACTGAGTTCCACACAGCGTTATGGCTCGAGGGTGGATGGTCTAGCTCAATGATGAGGACTAGATTAACACATTCTTGAGGGGCTGGATTAGCGGTAAGGGAGTAGATTAACCCAATGTTGAGGGGCAGGATTGATAGAGAGATGGGATTAGCTTCCACTGGAGTGAGGAGTCATTACACTGTCTCACAGCCCTTAATCAGTGCCAAACATTCACCGTTCATGGACATATTGACTTTGGGAAAGAGCAAGAGATCACACAGTGCCAGATGTCATCAACGAGATGGAGAACAAACTGCCATATTTTCATGAGACAACCTTTCTGTCATGTAATACCCAGCAGTAGCACTGACTGTTTTTTTAAGTCACACTCTGTAATAATACTTAAGAAAGAGGACCTCCACATCTGTTTCAGAATGGGACACAAGCAATGGCTGTTAGAAGCAATAGGAGTGGGGGATCTTACTGTAATACCCTTACTTGAAAAACCTTTTACATTGGCCATATATGTGGATAACTTGTAACAGTAGGCATGGGAGGTAAATATAAATTGAAGATTCCTATACTCTTGTGAAGACAAATTATTATCCATTGTATGAGGGAAAGGGATAACACAACATCTATGTGCACTCTGATGCACCCTGCAGGTGTGCTAAAGAGGGAATCTCTGACTGCCCTGGAGGGTTCTGCATCATTAAATGGACTCACCACCATGCCGAAGTTTGAGTTCCGTGTTGTTGGAACTGTGCCAAGACACCCACTTCCACATTTCTATCAACATGGACATTCAAACCTTTTCTCCATGATTTCAAATTTCTGGCCATTTACTTTTGCTTAGGATGATGTATCCTAACACTGGTAAGTGTAGATCGTTCTTAACCTACTCAGATTTATGCAAATAGATATTTATTATACTCTTTCTTAGTCTGATATTCCCAAAATACATTTCAACACCCATTCCTGAAACTTGCAATAGTGAAGTAGAGCCAGTTCAAGAAATACTTGGTGTACATAAGATTTCTCCTACCTACTTTGTATCCTTAATGAGTTCCTTTGAGCATGTAAAGTTTTAAATTTATTGTGTCTATGGATGTACTTGAGGGCCTGGACTATAAGTACTGAATTCCATCTTAGAGGAAGAAACGGGAGATTCTTCTCATAGCAGCTGCATTTCTTGAGTGCATGGTGTCAGGTGGCCTGCTGAATTGTAGACGCCCCACTCATCCCTAGCCAGTGCCCTTATTGTTCTGCAGAGAGGGTGAGGAGGAAAATGCCAGTGCTGTTGTGCCTCAGGAGTCAGTGGGGTCAGCGTGGAGTTCAGGTTCAAATCCTAGGCATGTACTTAGGAGATAAGACATCTTAGCAAGCTCTGCACTTAGCATAGAGTATAGGGACTTGGAAATGTTTCCTTTTTAAGTTGTGACATGCTTAAGAACAGCCACTTGATTTTATTATTCTTGAATCCTTACACTCCTTTGGCTGCTTTTTAACAATTGTTATATGATTTCTCAATGGTTTGTATGTAGAGAATTTAGTTCTCCTGTGTGTGTGTGTGTGTGTGTGTGTGTGTGTACATGTGTAAGGCTTCATGCATGTGGGCAAGTACTCTATCACTTAGTTTTTGTAAAGCCATCATTTGGTGAGGGTTTTTTTTTATGTATTTTATGTATTTCGTACAAGGTCTCAGTCTGCAGCTTGGACTCATAGTGCTCCTCCTGTCTTCAGCCTCCTCCGCACTGGGATTACAAGCATGCGCCAACACACTGGGTCTCAGTGGCCAGCTCAGCGCAGCCGGATGAAGTGTGGGAGACTGAACCCAGGTCCCTGTGCCTGTATAAGCAAGGGCTTAGTCGGCTGAGCTATCTTCCTGGCCCTGGTATGAGTTTTCATGAAGCCATTTTGCAATATTGATAAGTTCACTACTTTTTACCTCATGCTAGAACAGTCACCCAGGGCCCTCCTCCCCATGTGTGTCTGGAGTTCTGTCTGCTTCAAGCCTGGATCCATGAGTCTGAGCATGAGAACTTAAACTGCACTAAGTTAATCTAAAAATGGACTTGTTGCAAAATTATTGAGTAGCTCATAAACTGATCAGAAGGCTCCTGAAATTATCAGAAATCATTCAGGCTTAGTAGCAACAGACATTCATATTTTATTGAAGAAACTGGTTAGGATGTTATGTCTACTCTTCTTTTTAAATACAGTTCTATACGTTCCAACCACTACCTCTCAAAAATCATAGCATCACCTTCAGCATAGCATATTACTCCTATTTACATAATCTAATGATTTATCTTAATATAACTTGCTCAAGTCTGGAATGCTTATTATGGTAGCTAATTGTTCTGTACAAGGTCACTTGCTTGCATCTTTGCTTTTAGGGATAGAGAGCTGTAGAAACTGGCATCTTTTATCATCTAGGTTCGAAGGTAGGCTTCTCCTACACAGACTGTTGCAGTGGAGATTCTCCAAAGGGAAATAGATTTATGTTCTGAACAGTGAAAACTGACAAATACTCTATGGTCAAATGCCCCCATTGAAGAGAGAGAGATAAGTTGCATTGCTTTCAAACTGATAATAGCAACCACTATATTTCAGTAATTAACTATCAAATACCTATTATAGAGCTGATTTTTTATGACTTTATTACAAGTGTGTCCAGCTTAGCCTCATGACCGGGTAATACATGATCCTAAGGCTTTGTTTTTTTTTTCTTTAACCTTTTATCTATATTAATCGCACAGTATTTTTTTTTTTAAGTTTCACACGCTAATATTTTACTTTCTCTTAAGTAATACTATTTTTCTGACTAAGTTTGGGCCTGGTTGTCAAAGAACTTGGCTCTGAGCCTTGCACGTGGCCTCCACTATGTTGAATAGGTTATTTTGTAGGGGTAAACAATACACATGATATACAGATTGCAAGTCTATATCTCAGACAAATGCTTTCAGGTTGACCTTCCCATCATTCTTGCTAGATGTGGGACTAAGGTGGAGCCCCATTTGTGATAAGAGACTAGGGATAATTTATTTCATTGCAGGCCCCATCAGATGGAAAATAAAGGGACACTTTGATAGCAAATTCCAATAGTGGGGAAGAGGAGGTGCCGTAAACATTTAATTTTACCAAGGGATAAATGAGTGGGTTTTTCCCCCGTTATTCTGAATTACATTTGTTCAGAAATAGAAATCGTTTTGCTTTTCCCTTTACTTCACTTCCATTCTCAGCTCTTGTCTAGGGACCCTATTTAGGATTAAAATAAATGGACCATTTCAGCATAAATGTAGCAGTGCAGGAAAGAGTGTGGAAAATGCTTACTGCATAAAACACATCCTTTTCTGATTCATTACACCCCTTTTCTGCTGTGTATAAGTGGACACCTTTCACTAACTCACTACAGGGTAGCTGAGCACATGTATTCTGAGGTAAGGAGGAGTCATCTCCAAGATGCACGGGGCCACTCTTCTCATCTAATGGACCCATCAAAATAAGAACTTGTCTTAATGATGTTTGAAACCTTATCTTCTGTGAACAGATAAGTTCTTATAGAAGATGATCAATTCCAGAGATGCTTAGAAAACAGCAAATAGTTTGTACAGGAAAGCCCAATCATTGATAGAAGCTAGACTATTGAAAAAGAATCAGGTTTTTAAAAACTTACAAATCAAAGCAGGAGGTGAGGCTGACTTTAGTGAGGAGATGCCTTTTAAAACTTGCTGTCTTTTAGCATTTTCTTTTTTTAAATTAATTTTATTGAGAAAGAAATAGTAATGAGTCAGTTTCAAAACAGGTTAGTAGGACAGTTACAGTAATTAATACTTTGCATATTATTGTCTTCATAGTAGTTATTCATAGTCCAAGATTCAGACACTATATCTTGTCTAAACACTATTAGTACAAATCTTTCTTCTCATTGAACTAAGAGAAAGTAGCTGTTATCTATCTTATTTTGTACATACAGATATATATATATATATATATATATATATATATATATTTCACTACAAATTGGTTCTTCATTTATATTCCCTTTTTTTGTTTTGTCAGAGATGTGTATTCCATTGCCATTCATATATTATAGGTGTATGAATTCAGCAAAATAATTCAAGATAGTCTGGCAGACCATAATAGTAGTGGGTTGTCCACAGGAATGGCAATGTCAGAAGTTGTTGGCTTGAGCCTTATATAGCTCAGCATATTAATATGGCTTTACTTTTTATATTTCATGCTTATACCTTTCTGCTGGATGGTTAAGACCAAGATAAATCAAGACTATATAACAAAAAACATAACTTTTGTATCTGACTAAGTCTGTCAAATCCCCTTAGGACTTACCCTGAAATCATGTACAGCAGTTTATAGATCTTTTGTCAGTGTCAGGCAGTTCCATAATCTTCTTGAACAGAAAATTTAGGACACCACTGAGTTACAGGATGTTATAGTACAGGTTCTTCTGTGTCCTGAGTCCTCATTGACCTTGAAAAACTAGGGCCAAAATGTTGGCTGTCCTTGTAGATCTTCTTTTCCTCTAATTTTTTTCATCTGCAAACTTAAGCTTAATGATATTATTACCCTACAACATAGGCAGCTGAGCTCTGTCTGAATATCAAATGCCTTAGACATAACATGGAACATGTATTTTCTAACAATTTTTGATATGCTAAACTTTAAATCCCTATTGAATGTGAAAAAAATAATAAAAAAGTAAATAATTACACATCTTTATATATAAATTTAGAAATCTAACCATATACAACATTGTAGCAGGACAGTCCTATGACATTTTTTTCTTGTCTTTTGTTTTCTTTTATTATCTTTTTTAAAAATGAACATTTACTTGAGATAGTGTATAACAGTAATTGATATGATATTAGAAGCAGTACGCATTTAGAAGACCAGAATGACAGGCCTTCCAAGCATGATACTAGTATTACACATTGTTATCCTCAGTGCAGTTGCTTAGTTCACACATATCAGCACGTATAGTTAGTCAGAGAGAGAATCCTATCAATGTGTTAGCATTTTCAAATCTGCAGATTTTTAAAAAAGTCTTTAGGTATAAAAGGACAGATATTAGTAGATGAATTTAGGCTCAATAGACACCAAGTTATTCTACTGATGAATCTATAATGCACAGTAAAATGCTGTGAAGTGATTGTTATTTAATATATAAAGGAAGCAGCCCAAAAATGTACCAACACAAATGTGCAGTGGGCATCATGGTTTTCAAACATACACTACCAGATTTTATGTTCAGTGATACTTCTTATAAATCATGGATATCATAAGAAAGCAAAAATTTGCACTTCTTCAAGCAGGTAAAAGCAAGAAACCTGGAATTAATGTTTCTAAACCAACGGGCTACATTCTACATTTAGAAATATATTCAGGAACCAAGAAAAGTTTTCAGAATTATGACAGACCATATTATCCATGAAGGTGTTAGGATTCCAGCACTGACATCTACTTTTAAAAGTAAATTTCCCCTTTTTAATCTTTTTTATTGTTTTGACCACTCAAAATAATAGGCTATATTTATGTGGCATAGTGCAACACTTAAACACATGGATACAACAGGCATGGATCAAATCAAGGTAATTAGCATTTATGTTTTATAGACATCTATCATTCTTTTTCATTGGGAACATGGGAAATGGTCTTTTGTAGGTATTTTGAAATATGTGATAAGTTATTGTAAGCACTATCCATCCTATCCATCCTACTGAGGTTTAGAATATTAGAACTTAAAAGAACAGGATTTCTCCCTTTTGACTGTACCTTGGCTCCTGTTATCCAACCTCCATTTATTGTTGCCAGTTTTTCTAGCTCATCTTGACCACTATTCTAACTCTCCTAGGAGAGCATCTTTCCAAACTTTCCTGAGTGAGAACATAGAGTATTTGTCCTTATTTTATATAATACCTCTGGGTACATCTGAGTTGCCAAAAATGGCAGGATTTTGTTCTTTTTTTTAAGGACTTGAGAATATTCCACTGCTTCCATGTCCCACATTCTCTCCATCCCTTCCTCCATCATGGACACCCAATTGATAACATATCTTGGACATGCTCGATGACACTATAACAAGCATTTGGGTACACATATCTCTTCAGTGCACTGATTTTAATTCCTTAGGCCAGAAACCCAATAGTCGCATTGCTGGATCACTCAATACTTCAGTGTTCTACTTTTTGAGGATTCTCTATAACATTTGTGCTAATTTACATTTCTACCAATTGTGCCTTTGAGTTCTGTTTATGCCAGATCCTCAAAAAGATTAATAATTTCCTTTGGATGAGAGTCTGCTTTATTGCTAGTCCGAAAGTTGAGACAAATAATTTTAATTTGTATGGCCCTGAATCTTTCTAATGCTTCCCACTGCTATATAAATTGGCCATAGTTGATTCTGTATCTCTGTCCAATCATAAACTTCCACATGGAGAGCATAAAACTCATTCACATGTGCAAATATTCCTCATATCATGTTTTTTTAGAGATGTGGAAGCTTTTGTTATAGATTAAATGTGATCACCTTCACAAATCAGAAATTCCCTGATCAATAATATGTTTCATTCCTGATTATCCATAAATATCATTAGCTCTTTAAAAATAAACAGCTATAGGAACATCAAAATATGTCAAGTTCAATATTTTAAAGTTCATATTATTTGTTAGCATTTTATTCCACTAAATCTACACACCACATTTTATACTGCACTGAGCATCTTTATTTCATCTAGGATTAAGCATTTTGCCTTAATGTCAAAATTTCTAGTTGTGTTTTACTTTAAAAGTCAATGAATACTATGAGGCTAAAGGATGTGGAGTAGTCAACAATCTCCCATTCTGAATCCAGATATTTCTAGAGTTCTGCTATCTAATGTTAGGCAGCTCTTACTCAGTCTGAGCACTTTGTGTGGGAAGACTCCTGTGCTTCCTCTTGCTTGTCATTTTTATCATCATTCCACACTATGTTGTTCTTTCACTGCATATCTTACAACTTATGTTCATAGCTTCACATAATTCTTTCAAAATACATATCTTTTGTGTTTTCACAACTGTATATGAAGTGAAGCAACATGAGAGGCACCTTAGTCTTCTCTACAGGTTAACCCTACATCTGTGTGGCATGGGTTAAGTTTTATCTTTAGGAGGATCTATAGAGGTCTGTTCCTTGGTATTTGAAATATGACTTTGATTGACAACAAAGTTTTTGCAGATGTCATCAAGTTAAGTGGGGTCATCCTTAACTGTGGTAGCCTTGGTCAACACCACTCGTTTCTAGAAGAAGAGGAAAATGGAAAAGGCTCCATAGAGACAGAGACTACACCAAGAACTCTGTGTGACAACTGAGAGATATATTGGTCTGCTGCATCTGCAAATATATGCACCCTGAAAAAGATTGCCAAAAACTAGGGAAGGCAGGGAGGTCAACATGCAAAGGCTCAGAGGATGTATGGCCATCCTGATATGTCAATGTTGGGTTTTTAAACACCCTGAGACAATACAATTCCATTGCAAGAAGCCACCAAATTCGTAGTACTTTGTCAGAATAGAGCTAGGAAATCAGAGTACAATGAAGTCACCATTTGCAAAAAATGGTCAATGGACAGTTGTTAAGTGAGCACATAAGTAAATGGATGCATATATAAGACCATAGCATCCCCCACAGGAGAGGTTACAAGTATACAAGCACTGGAAGAGTTTGCTTATGAAATGACAGTAAGTCACTAAAGGTGTTTTAAATTCCAGGGCAATCTCCTTCGTGTCTAAAATCAGTTCCTACATTTGTCTTACATATTACATATGTTCTTTACCTTCTTAGTTTGCTTTTCTTAATTCTTTATATTTGATCATTGACTCTATAAGTCTTATAAATCAAAGCATCTGATGCTGAAAAATAAATGAGTGGAGGGGAAGAAAGGATTTAATTGTGTTATATATTTGTGGCAATCCCCTATGGTGAAGGTAATAATTGTGTACTGCAAACAGGTACTAATGAAAGTAAAAAAAGAAAAAAATAATCAGTTCCTATGGTGCTTTCTCTATATGTTCATGAAAAGTGGGTTTAAACTTTTGGCTAAACAAAATGTAATTATAAAATGAAATAATTGTCAGAACATCACATAATGCTCTCATTTAAATAGAAATAGAAATATATGTGAACTATTTTCCTTGGAGACTATGAAAGAAATCAGAGACACCTAATTGGTATCAAGGTAGTGAATGCTTTGTCATTATTATTTCACATTTTCCTGTGATGCTTCATAAATGTTTCATTATGGAAATCATTAAGGAATTCTTTGGAATCCTTACTTCCATCTTGCAGGTAGTGTAACTAAGACACTTTAATTTCTAAAATAGGAAATGAAAATATCAAAACTAGGTCACATTTACTTTCTGTCTCCAAATTCCTTTATCACATCAAGATGCTTGTGAAAGAAAAATACTTCAGAGTTATTGGATGTTCTTTAAACCATGATTGCAATTATTGGACAGGCTTCATAAGTTTCAATACAAATAAGCTCTGATGGAAGGAGAGAGAAACAAAGTAAGAGTGAGAGACAGAGAAAAAATTAGACCAGATAAAAGTAAATGTTATGCATAGCATATTTTTGTGTTTTATATCGTTATATTTTATATGCATGCATAAATACATAAAAATGAAGATGTAAACTGGGGAAAACTGTATATTTTTGCTTAAGAAATAAAAGTGCAGCCTATGTTGAAATAGATAGCTCCTATAGTACACCATGTCAGGGCTGTTAAACAGAAAGGCTAACGCAGCTGTGGTAACCTGTACATCACTGTTCATCTTTTATCTTGCTATCTCTGTTTTTCCTCTTGGAGCAAATCCTGACTTATTCATGACAGGGAAGACCCTCTATGCATGGGATATTCTCTGTCTAGTTTTTCCATTATTGCAATAAGCATAAGGAGCCTGCCTCTGACAAACGAAACCAGTGCGATTTCCCAATGGGGTCATAGACATTCAACAACCTGTTTCTTTGCATGGTGTCTTTTCACAGGCAGTTTTCCTCAGAGGTAGTGTTACATTGGCAACAGCTGCTGCATCCTGGGATCAGTCCTGTGTATCCTGAAATTCCCTGAGAAGGAGAGAAATTCTCTTTGGTTACTTATGACTATTAGAAAAGCCCATTTTTATTAACATGGAAGTAATTGAAAGTCCAATTTCACTTAGAAAATTGATTTTTGTGAATTTTGTATGTGACAATAAAATAATCACAGTTATTTAAATGTTGATTTTTAACAAGTCCCAGGTCAATTCTTTTTTTGTACCAGCGATGGAACTCAGGACCTCGCATGTGCCAGGCAGGCCCTTGTGCTGCTAAGCTATATGCCCAATCCCCCAGTAACAAATTTTTTAAAATATTTAAAAATATGTCACACCAAAATCTCAAAAATTAATGGCATTTCTGTACACAAATAACAAGTTTACTGAGAGGGAAATTAGGTAAACCACATTTTTTGCAAATAATATCCAAAAAAGTAAATTACTTAGAAATTAACCTAACAAAGGAAGTAAGATTTCTATACAGTGAAAATTATAGTATGCTGGAAAAAGTGATCTAATGGGATTTCAGAAAATGGAAAGGCATTTCTTGCTTGTGGGTAGGAAGAACCAATGTTGTGAAAATAACTGTATTCAAAAAATTATTATACAGATTCAAAGATATTCAGATTAAAATACCATTAGTATATCTCACAGATCTGGAGAAAACATTTCTTAAAAATTATCAGGAACCAGAAGAGACCTAGAATAGCAAAATCAATCCTGGGAAACAAAGGAAAGGCAACAGTCATTAATCATCACCGTTTCTGACCTGAAATTATACCAGACGGTGCAAAAGCATGGTACTGGGAAAAAAGCACCTGTTTGGCAAGGTGCCTGGGTTCAATCCCTGGCACCACAGGCCACACCAGCCCTGCCCCAAGCATGTGTAGCCAGCCACTGAAGCTGGACACGGTGGCACATGCCTGTAATCCCAGGGGTGGGAGGCTGAAACCAGGGCACTCAATGCAAGTCTGAGCTGCATAGTGAGACTCTTCAGCAAATACTAAACACATAAAAGCAAAACCAAAATACAAAACAACAACTGCAAAAACAGATGTAAAGATCCATGGAACAGATGAGAAGACGCAGATGCAACTACAAGCACACTCAGCCACCTTACCTCTGACAAAGGGGTCAACCATGCTCACTGGATGAATGAGAGCCTCTTTAATAAATGTGCTGCATGAACAGGCTCTGCACGCACTGAAGGCTGAAATTAGATCCATGTCTATTACTATGCACTGAACTACATTCTGAATTGATCAAAGCTTTAAATACTAAAATTGAAGCACTAAGTGTATTGGAGGAAACAGCAGGTAGAAATCTTGAATATATAGGGGTAGGTAGAGAGTTCATAAACAACAACCAAACTGCATGGGAAATACTTCAAAGCATTGACAGCTGGGATCTCATCTTTATTTCCCCTCAAAGTAAAAAGGCAAATAATATTTTCTTCTACTTTCATTTATTTATTTATTTTTGCAGAATAAAAAATAGCAAAAAAAGTGTCAGGAACAATACAAAATTTCACTAAACACAGTAATAGGAGTTCAGCAATGGTTGCTATATTGCATGATGTTGAAATCAGTTGTTTAGATTACCAGATATGAATCTACCAAAATGGTTAAACGAAACATAAAATAACAGCAACAAAAAGTTATAAGAAATTAGAACGAAAAAAGAATCAAAAAGGAAAAAAAATTTAAGTATTAACTGCTCCTTTCAAAAGACAGAAGAGATCCACCTTACAATTATTCAAATTATCCTGCACACACACACACACACACACACACACACACACACACATATCTTTTTTTTCTTTTTTCTTTTGTTCTTTTTCTCATCCTAGTTTTAACTTGCCATCAAATAAATTCTTTCCTTTTCAGATCTTATCTTTTTGAAAAGTATCTGCACATCAAAAGAAATCACTAACGGAGTTGGAAAAACTTTGACTGTTCCTCAGACAAAGGCCTTCTACCTAGAATTTATTAAGAATTAAAAAAAAATCAGCTCTCACAGATCCAATCAAAAATTGCCATCTGTGATGAATATATACTTCCGAGATAAAGAAATACAAATGGCAAACAAATATATTTAAAAATGTTCCACAGCACTGGTTATTTGAGAAATGCAAATTAAAACAATGTGAGATTCCATTCTTACCCCAGAAAGAATGGTTACCATCAAGAAATCAACCAGTAACAAATACTATAAGGACTGTGAGGAAAAAGGAATTCTTCTCCACTGTAGGTGCTAGTGCAGATGGAATAACCACTATGGAAATCAGTATAGATATTTCTTTAAAAACTAAAGTTAGAGGTCCTACTCAACCCAGATATTCCCCTCCTGGATATTTTTTCCAGAAGAACTGAAAACATCATACCCCTGAGTGCACTCATGATTAGAGCAGTATAATTTGTCATAGCTAAATCTCGGAAATAAGCCAAATGCCAATACATTCAGGAGTAGATAAAGAAGATACGGTATTTTTATAGCATAGAATATTTCTGAGCTATAAAAATGATAAACATGATACTTTTATAAGTAAATGGATACAATAGGAAACCATACACTTATGTGAAATAAATGACTTACATGTATAAACATCAACTTGTCTCCCTAGTGTAAGAACCTGAAAAAAATAAATAAAATCTGAAAGGTACAATAAATACTGTGGAAGGAAAAGAAACTGCTTAAAGGAAAGAAACAACTGGGATGATGGAAAGGATAAAAGAAAGAAAGAAGGATTTGAAAAAATATATATACTAGAGAGACTATACGATATTTACACGTGTGTGTCTGGTTTATTTCACTTATGAGTATATGTTCAAGTGGCATCCACTTCAGTATAAATGCTTCAAACTTATTCTTAATAGCTGAGTGATACTCCATTATATAGAAATACCACATCTTTTTCAACCATTCCTCATGTGATGGACATCTTGGTGGTTTCCAAGATTTTGCTATCACACATTGCACTGCTATAAACATAGGTACACATCTATCACTGTGATGCAATGTTTTCAGATCTTTTGGGAAAATTCCCAGTAGGGGGATAGCGTCGGCTTCTAGTACTATGGTCATCCACTAGGAAAATACTTATTGAATTTTTGATATAATTCAGGTCTAAAAAGTAAGATAAGTAAACAGCTACACTCTTAATTTACTGATAAGAGACATCTGCTATAATAATGTCTGTAAGTATAATATCATGTATGCACCTTGTACGATAGCAAAACAGTATGAAAACAGTTTGCAACGTATTAATTTATTGAATCTGTCTTGTTAAGGTATCTTAAAACTGTCTGATTGATATTTGTATTTCAATAAAATGAAAAATAAATTAAAAAATAAATTGTAATACCAGTTAAAAAAAAAAGAAAAAATATATATATATGTGTAGAGAGCTGCGAATAGCCGCACCTGAAAGATGGTGCTGGCTTCCACCTTCCACCCCCCGCTGGGTGAGTGCTCTCCGTGATAAACAACTCCATATATGGCTAAGGCTAAAGCTATGGCTCACTTCCGCGTACCTGGACCTATTGGTGACGCCCACGTGGCCTTCCGGGATTGGACTCCCAGAAGGTATTTAGCTAAGAGTGGGCTTCCCCCCGGGGTAGAAGAAGATTGTTCAAGGGTCCTGAATAAACCACTGAAAGAAGAGTCTAGTGTTGCGTCTTCCTTGCTGGCGAGGTTGCGCGCGACATATATGTAGCTTAGATAATCGCACTGCTGATTTCTATTGGTCCATTGAAAGGAGCAGTCAATGCTTAAATTTTATTCTCTCTCCCTTTAAATTTCTTTATAATTTTTAAATCTATTTTACATGCTTATATCTGTTAATTGGAATGACTGATTTGAAGAAAACAATGTGAAACATAACAACCATTGTTGAATTCCCATCTTTTTGTTTAGTGTAATTCTGTATCATTTCTGTTTATTTTTACTATTTTATTCTCTTTAGAAAATTTAAAAAATAAAGTTTTTGAAAAAGTGCAAAGAAGAAATTATCCAAATGGAATGGTTTCTGCAAGACTGTCTCACAGGAACAGATTCCAGGACAGAGTAAAACTTTTCATTTGCTGTGACTGTGGGCTTGAGCTCTTTTCCATTTCTCCTTCTTTCTTCTCTGGAAATATTCTATGCCTCTGTCGTAGTGGTGTCCCTCTTCTTACTTATATTTACATCTTATAAAAGCATCTGCCATTTGCGCACTCTTGCATCCGAGTCACTTTTCTCATGGCCTGGTACTTACTTGACTATGTCTCTGACTAATAAAGGCAGAAATTTCTGTGTGTTCTGCTTCAGCCTCAGGCCCTTCACTTAATTATTCTGTTCTGTGGTGATGACTGGGCATCACCCTATGGACAAAGGACTTCGAAAAAGGAGAACTGTTAGAAATGCAAAGCAGTGAATTAGTTCTCACTTTTCCAAATTAAATGTTTTAGTAGGCCTAGCACCGCAACCATATTTATATTTCACCACAATTATAGGTTCATTATGTAACTGATCTCTGAAAATAGTCAGAAAAAACAT
Organism: Ctenomys sociabilis; assembly: GCA_004027165.1. Lineage (NCBI taxonomy): Eukaryota > Metazoa > Chordata > Mammalia > Rodentia > Ctenomyidae > Ctenomys > Ctenomys sociabilis. The sequence goes on from PVKA01011294.1 coordinate 38,464, forward strand.
TATATCTTTTCCAGACATGCACCGACTATTTATTATCATTCCTAAAGAACATAGTGTAGCAACTATTTGTGTAACATTTCTATTGTATTTGGTACTATAAGAAATGTTCTGATTTGAAATATATAGGAAGATGCACCTAGGTAATGCACAAATAGGACATTATTTCATGTGAAAGACTTGAGCACGCACGCACACACACACACACACACACACACACACACTAGTTGTGATTCCCATTGTATTTGCTGTACCTCCCCACATCTCATTATTCCAACCACATAATCACTTTTGTGTTCAGTGACTTATAGGCGTCTTGTGTCCCTCTACTTGGGTAGCACTGTTCTGGCAAGTTGCTTCAAAAATCCTCATTTAATGATCAACAGCAGTGACCAGTTCTGATGATACTCACTTCTATGTCGGCAAGACTTTTGCCAGAAACCACTGTTGTTTTGTGGTAGCTTTCTGCAATTTGTTATAACCAACACTGGGGACAGTGGCATGTGCAAAATGATAGGTCTTCCTTACCACAGAATGCCCTGAGTTTGAGGATACTGTAGATTCCAATGGGTTTAAAAATTACCAGCTGGTTTGTCCTCATTTTTGTTTCCATGTGTAGCAAGACTAATATTTCTCGGAAGTACACTTGTAGGCAAAGCAGATTTAGGGACGACGCTCCCTATGGTGTTCCATCTGCTGGCCTCCATGCAAACAGCAAAAGTAACCAATTCGTTATTGAAGGGCATGAATGACTGACCTGCTTGCTTGCCTGAGCAGAAGCAGAGAACATGCACTGCTGTTCAGTTGTTCCAGAACCCACTCAACATGGTGCTCAGCTCAGAGCACAAGGGGTTAAAAGCCATGGTTTCGCCTCTGTATCCATTTAGAAGTACACACTGCAAGTCAACCATTGTTTAATTTATTTTGCTTTGTTAGATGGTGGTGTTAATTAATTTCTCTGTGTCGCCTCGCTTTCCTCTTGATAACATCATTCTTTTTAATAGCAGTGGAACCTTGCAAATGTCAAGCAGCTTGCCCCAATCACAACAGGCTGCAGCATAAAAACACATTAGGGTTTGGAGGCGCCACAAATAACTACTTTAGGAAAAAAATGTAATAGCTGTAATTATGTTTGTGCCTGCCAGTGAGCTGCCCTCCTTCTTTTTTGCTCTCTTTTCCAGTGTCTTTAATGGATTTTTGTTGTATCAAAAAAATCAGCATCTTTTGTCAAATGCTAGGTGGCCTCTGCCTTCTAAACAGTCAGCTGACTCTGAGTTGACCCACCTTCAATGCGGTTGGGTTCTGAGGCCCTGCGTACTCTGACTTTCTACACAGGATGTGTTTTATTGACCTGCATCTTGAAATAGTATCCGTGATCTCCATAGTTGTCAAGTTATTATTTTCTTAATTAGGTTAAAGTCTGATCAAATCCCCATACCCCATCTTGTGACCTCAGATCAGTGGCAGGGCAACACGGCCTTCCCTCCCAGCCTTGGGGCTTCTAAGGGGTCCTGAATGCTTAGCACCTTCTGCACCCATGGGCTGCCCTCTGGCAGTGAAATGGAAGTGTCTTTTGCATCATGGTCTCCTCTCCAGTGATTTCCAGCCTTGCACAACCCATTCTGGCATTCTAGCCCAGGAGTATCCTGAAGGAGATAAGAAAATCAAACTAGTAAAGTATGTTAGAGATCCTTGAGATGTAAATATGGCACCTCTAGCAGAGGGTCCTCTGGTGCACTTTCTTGTTAATGTTGCAGATTAAGATGGTGTCTGTGATCAAAGACCTTGAAAAAAGTCCCCCTTGCCCCATTTTCAGGCGTGACATTTAATGAGGATAAAAGTGTAAAGATTGTGTGTGTGTGTGTGTGTGTGTGCATTCAATGCCCATGACTTTTTACAGTCTCCAGACCATCTCCAGATTTCACATAAAGCTACAGAGGATTATTGCTGTTACAATGAAATGACCCACATTTATATAGTTATTTAAGGAGGCACCTGACAGGAGAGCAGAATCCTTCAGTCCACAAGGACAGTGCGCTTGAAGATACTGTGTGGACAGATGAGTTTTCATTGAGTCATTCAGGCTAACTTAGAACTTACAACCTTCCAACACCAAATAGCCAAGATTACAGTCATGTGTCACCATGCCCAGTGCGGAACTTGCTTTCCGAGGTTCACATTCTGGCCCTGTATTGCCAGCCCGTGGGACTTACATATTATGTGGTTCTCACTTTTGACGTCCTTGGAACAAGAATGCAAGTAATGCAACTTCCAGGGGTCATTTTGAGGCTTAAAATATACAATTCACCAACAGCCCAAGAAGTATTCCAGACATATTTAAGATGTCAGTAAATGATTGTCTCTTTTAGTATCTTTGGTCTTTTTTCAAAATTCAGTTCTAAAAATACTTCATCAAAAAGGCTATCTTTAGGGCCTGCCAAGCAGCTCAGTGGATTAAACCACCTGCAAGCAGGCACAAAGGACAGACCGGGGGTTCAATTCCCATGCATGCCATGCAGGCCCCAACCCTGGGGCGTGCTAGACAGCAATTGAGACTGGGCATGGTGGCGCATGCCCTTAATCCCAGATCTTGGAAGGCTGTAAACAGGTAGATCAGTAGAGTCTGATCTAGTAATGAGACCATGAACACCCTGTAGACCCTTCCCTAAAACACACACACACACACACACACACACACACACACAAAGGCTGTCTTTGACCAAAACAGCCCACAGAATCACGTACACCTTCAAATTTATAAACTTTCACTTAAGTTATTTGACATTTATAATATACCCTATGTTACGTAGTTATGCAATGTGTGTGTGTTTTACAGTGCATGTGCATGATGTTTTAACTGGATTGCAAACAATTTCAGGGTGGAACTCTTTCAAATAATTTTCTTCACTTTTTAGTGCATTTAATATGATCATTTCCAAATAGTAGGCTCTTAATGCATATTGGTTGATAAGACATTAAGAAGTGTCCTGAGAGACAATCATAGTAATGTCACAAACTTTAGGAGTAAGCAACAATAGCAAATAACACAAGTGGCGACTCTGGGGAAGTCATTCATGGGGCTTTTAAGAGATTTTCAGTTCACCTGGTGTGCTTAGGAGTCTGGTACTTGTGCGGCAATCTTGGACGACAGAAGAACATGCTAGAAGGGGCCGAGACGCAAGCTGCCTTAGCTGGACGACTGCAGTACCCTTGTCCAACTTCTGAGGTCAGCTGGACCACATCTTCCTCAACTCCTCGTTTTCATGTTTTAAAGAAATCCATTCTTAATAATGAGCTGGAATTAAAGACAAGTACAGGCATTTCAAGCTAAATTAATTACATACACATCTGAGAGCCTTAATTTAGCATATTACCTAAAGCTCTACACTCTCTAGACGCCTTCCTTTGCAGCGCGTGTAATCACACCTTTTCCTTCGCTTCCAACAGGAATGGAGCCTGTGGCTCTTTGTTCTTTAATAGAAAAGTCAATTTTCGGTTATATAACAACATTGAAAATGCAAACAGTTTCCATTTGTTTTCAGACCTAAACTGTCTATACTCGGTAGGTCATTAAAACTTTTTCAAAACTTTTTGAAATAGTCAAACAGTTATTATAAACACACACACACACACACACACACATACACACACACACACACAAGCTAAAGAAAAGGCTAGATTTTGATTTTAGTTTCAGGAATAATTGATAATGATTTACATTTCTCAGGGTTAAAGTAACCTGAAAAGTCCAGTGACCTAAAAAAAATAAAACAAAATCATTTTGCCTTCTGAGGAAAAAATAGTGTTTTTTTGTTTTGTTTTTTTCTTTGCTAGAAATATAGATGGTACAAAGGTGTTCCTAGGAAAACAAAGTAGGGTTGAGGAGATAGCTCAGTGGCATAAACACCTGCCTGGCAGGAAAACAAAGTGAAGGCTATACTTTCTATTTTTCTGCAGGTTTTATGGGGTTAATTTTATATTATTATGCCAATTTAAAAGCATGAAAAATCTTTAAAATCTTCATACTTAATTTTTTAATATAGGAAATATTGGTTATGTTGGTATGCCCTTCCTTCCTTTCTTCCTTCCTTTCTTCCTTCCTTTCTTCTCCCCTCCCTCCCTCCATCCTTCCCTTTTTCTTTCTTTCCTTTTTCTTTTTAATTTATTTATATTTCTTTCAATTTTATACCTAGTTCAGTAAATTATTTTAAATAATTTTTGCTTAGACAATAGGAAATGTCATTTTATACTACACCCAGCTGAAATAAATAGAACTGGGAACCAAGGGAATTAAAGACTATCTCCAGGTCTGATATGAGAAATTGGATGATTTGGAAGAACATCATGAAAACTGGTTCCACCTCACTCATTGGCCCCCTAACTCTTTGGCATTTTGTATCAGAACATTAAGAAATAAACAAGTGATGTTTTAAAAATTCTCAGGCTTTAATTACCACAGGAAAATGTTCTATAGTAACAAAAGACATAAAAAAAAAACTATTAGAAACTTTCATTTTTGCATAACAAATGCCACCTCTAACATTAACACAGGCCTGTTTCATGCCTAGTACAAAATGATAACGCACTCACACAATCTGAGAACTTTGCTCTATCAGATGAAAGCTGTAGGGGATGATAACGCTTAAGTCAAAACAGAGACACCATTTGCACCAATTTAAATCTCTTCTTCTACCTCTGCCAGCGTCAGGCTATGCAATTCATCTAGATAGACTGGTTTACCTGATTTATATGCAGCTGCTGCGCTTATAGATGATGAAGAATTTTTCTTTCAGTGTTCCAATGAGCTTTTAAAAAGGATTATATTCAACTGGAAAGCTAAGAAGGATGTTTAAACATGGCTTTCTCAGCATTTATCTCTCAGTGATTAAATTTGAGTATCTCATAGGAGCGAAATATTTGATTATGAAACTTCTAGATTGCGCTCCAAGTGGCACAGTGTACACACTCCTCCCAGCCCTTCTGGGCATCTAGACTGCTCAGACTGGTGCCTCCTTGACCTTGAGGGAAGTATGTGGTGTCAGTAACTGCAATCACACTTAATTCAAACACCTGCATATGTTACCAGTGAATAGAAGGACACGCTGGACCTCAGACTGACTTATTGGGACACATTTCAATGATTTTCTGTGCAGTCCCTCATTTGACTCTTGAAATATGTGCCAACTCTTTACTTCAGGAAGGGATCAGCCCTATGCAAAAGGAAACAGAAAGCTAATACTTCTTGAAAATGACTGATGAATTGTATGTCTTAATAGATCGAGAGTAATCAATGGGGCACCAGAGGTGCCGGGCCGGAGCTGTGTGACAATGCCAATATGAAAGCAATCCTAGGGCAGCAGCCCAAATGAAGAATTTGGCCAAATTGTCCATGTCCTCTTTGGTAATCAGTTAAGTAATATTAGCACACATTTCTCAAGTAAAAATCATTACCTATCATTTAACAAGTCCCATAGTGCATTAGGTTGTTATTTTTCTGGTACAAACATCAGACAGAACAACTGCCTTTTGTCACAAGTAATGCACAAGTTTACACAAAAGAAGATACTGTTAGTCATATGTGAAAATCCTCAAACATTTTCCATTTAAGAGGGTACCCCGGACTAATTTGTGGAATGATGTGGTCATTGGTCTTGGGCTTTTGTTCACTTTTTATTTCTCTTTTTTAATCTCATTTTCTTCATTTTCTTTATTACTAAGAGGAAGGCAAACTCACAAAAACCTGTTATCTATTATCCTTGTTCCAAATTTTGCTGGTTCTCAGTCCCTAGGGTTTACAGTCAATATGTTTGGTAATGACTTTTTACAAAGAAACAGGAAAAGAAACAGAGATTGGATTTCAAGTGTTATGATAAATGTACATCTGAACTTTCAGCTGGATTTGGCTTAAAGAACTCAGCATCAATTGCGTAGAAAGGCATATCTTCTGACAAAGTGAAATCTATCAGAACACTAAATAAAATTCTCTCTCTCTCTCTCTCTCTTTCTATATGTCTCTCTACTTGGAGATATATGCTTAGCCTGGTATAAATTCAGGAACCTATTTACCCATATTGCAAACACAAACTGATAAGAGTGTTTGAGTTCATTTAGGGAAGCCGGACTTCATATCACTCATGTCTTTTTACCCCTTCAATTGGCTTACTAATTGACTTCAAATTAGCTTTATTGCCTACATCTGTTGGCTAGTCGGAGCACACTCAATGAAGGGGAGTCTTCTGTAGTACAAAATATGAGGAAATGTGTTAAAAACCCCATTGGCAAAATGAATGCTAAACTATCACCTGTTCTAGAAACATGTATGCAATAAAATACTAATACCATATATAGTATAGGACAGCTGAGCCAAGTGTACTTCCTGTAGAAAATTAAATGTTAGAAATATCAGTTTCACCAGTTCCTTTTTGAAATAAGGTACCATTTTGCTAAATGTGGAAAACTCTTGAAATTAATTGGAAATTTAAAATTGAAATGAACATACTGTTATAGATTTCCTGAATTCCAACAATTCCTAAGTATTTTATTCTTTCTATTCCAGACAACTGTGTGAAAAATATATACAATATATGTGCGTGTGTAGGTTTGAGTGCATGAGCTGGACGCTGCAGAATTACATTTTCTTCAGCTATACAGCATGCACAAGCAACAGGGGTCCAGTAGGGTTATTTTATCTGCTGACATGGTAAGCATCTCAGCTTATGAGTAGACTATGATGCACACAAGGACCAAATAGCCAGGCCACACATTTCTAAGAATGTGCTCCCCTCACTGAGGACTACTTTGTGTATGTCAGTACAACCATGTGCCATCTTTCCTAATTGGAACACGAATTTTGCCATAATGTGCACAAGCCCAGTTCTTAGCAGCTTCAAATTTATGTTAGAGCCCGAAAATTTGAGACCACTGTGAAAACATTCCTGTGTTTATTGCCTTACATTTCTTTTTCACTCCAAATTCGAAATGCAGAATGCTTTCAGAGACACACAGAGTGGCTGCCTTTGCCTTGACAGTTGTTACCATCAGCAGCCTGGTTGCTTGGCGTGCTGGGTACCTCAGGAGACTCCTCCAGTGTCAGGAGCTGTGCAGCTCACCAGAGTTGTGCAATGAATAGTGAGAAGAAACAGCATGAGGGGCTATTTTCCCATCCCAGTGCCAATGGTTTGCCTGCTCCATCAGTTAGGAGTCTATACTACCTCAGAAATTCTTCCCTCGGACCTGTCCGCTTCAAGGTACTTCTGAAACCAGCAAGGTCTCAGCCAGGCAAGCTGGAGGCACAGCTGTCCTCTCTAGGCCTGCCAGACTGTCCCATGACCTGTGCGGCTTCTGCTTGCACTGGAGCCTATCTAAGTACAGCTGGACGCAGACACTAACAAGTGGTACAGACCACAGGGAGAAAAATCACATGAAACTGTTAACACACTTGAAAAGAGGAGAAGCATCACAGCGTTCAATCCAGCCACTTGCCAGATGTCTGCTCCTCTCTGAAGGTGAAGTGGAGCATGGTGCTGATGCTGAAGGCCCTTGAGCCCTTGCTGTAGATTTGTTATTAATTAAAAATTCAGCAAGGGAAATCTCAGGTTCTTTGAAGGAGCACTTTATCTATTTCCCCACATGAGAAGAAGCGCTTATAAATTCTATTTTGTGACACTCACAGCAATGGTTTGGGAGGACAAGTTAATTGTTGGGGGAATGAAGTGGGGACATGAACACAGAAGGAAGTCACACCAAAAGAACAATTAAATGAGATAGGTCATATGATCAGGGTTGAATATATTCCTGATGATTCTCCAGGTTCCCTTCTTTCTGAAGGAGAGAATTAGAGGAGAAGTTGTGTTACTTTCCAAAGGGTTATTATTTAAATCTACAAGTGTGTTAAATTTTTTTTTTGTTCTTTTTTTTAGGAACCAGGGATGGAACTCAGGCCCTCACACTTGCCAGGGAAACATTTATTCTACTGAGCCATCTCCCTGGCCCCAAGTGTGTTAAAATTTTGAAGGTCTGGAAATCAAAATTTGACTGACCTTAAGAAATTCAGGCTCCATTCTACTAGATCTTGTAACTGAAATTACCTCATGGTTTTGCTGTCTGAAATCATATTTTCTCCCATAAGCCACACTTTCAGTAGTAGAATTTTTGGTGATAGAATATTCTGGATGTGGTGCTGCCTCCCAGCACTTGGGAGGCTGAGATGGGAGGGTCTCAGAGTCTGAGACTAGGACAGGCTTCGCAGCGAATTGGAGGCAAGCTTGAAGTGCATAGCAAGACCCTATCTCAAAGAACAAAAAAGCAACAGAATAAAAACACAGAACAAAACTTAAGTAAATCAATAATCTTTGTAATCCAGAGTAGCTACGAAAGTTAAATGAGGTTCTCTTGTATCCCCAAAGCATGGACAGATTGTGGCATGTTTTCTTTGTCCAAATTTGGTACACTTTGAGTTTCACTTCAATCTCTTACAAACCTAATCATGAAGTTTAAAACCTCCGGATGTCACGTTGAGGTGTTTTGATATAAACACACTTTCTCTGATGATGGCTGAGTTCAGGGTTCCTGGCCTGGCTGTTTCATATACCCAGAGCTGCCCTAATATTTTCTAGCATCACTCTTAAAAAGTTGTAACAAAAATAACCTCTTACCCATTGATGTGTTTAGGAGGTATGTGTGGAATAGTAATTCGTCTGCCCTCAGGAACAGAGATGACCGATGTCATTAATGTATGACCGATGTCATGGAAACAGTGATTCTTTCCACACTGCCAATGCTTGTACAGGGCTGATGAGAAAAATAAAGAAGGTGCCCTGTATGCAAATATTCTTGTGGGAGGAGAAATTCTAAAAGTTCTACGTTAGAGATTGGACCTTATGATACCTTATCCTAACAAAGCATTAGCTTATGCTATAAGGTAGATAAAACCTAGACACACAAACACAGAGTACATATGAAGAAAGTTGGTTACAAAATAATGATTGTTGCATCCTATAATTAGTATAACAAATGGAACAATAACATCTATATAACTACTTCTTTTTCTCAGTATCAGCATAGATAAATACATTTAACTCTCATTCACCTCAAGTCAACTATAATTGCTCTGGACTAAGCACCTGCTTAGGCAAGTGCATGGACCAGGTTTCAATCTACAGTACTGAAGGCACCAGCCCACTGCCAGACACGCAGAGCCAGCAACCAAGACTGGTCACGGTGGGGCACGCCTGTAGTCCCAGAACTGGGGAGGCTGAAAACAGGAGGATTGCTATGACTCCGAGCTGCGTAGTGACACCCTGCACAATATACATACATACACACATACATACATACATACATACATACATACATACATACATAAATACTCTAATGGCTCTGAACACAGGACCATGGCGTAGAGTTTGAGCTCTTGACTTGGCCTGCCACAGGTGATGGCAGAATGGGCTGCTCAGGCCTCCCTCCGAGAAAACGCATGCAGTTGCATGAATGAAGCTGAGAGCCTCAAGATCCTGTGCTTCAGGGTGTGCAGTGTGCTGAAGCCAGGCATTGTTTTCTGGACATGAGCATAGCTTCATGACAGGTCCTGACCATTCCTGTGCAGCCCTGCCTGGAAGAACCTGCACTGCTCCTCCACTGGACAGCCTGCATGCTTCTCCATGCCACACTGACTCAGTGTCTTCCTACCAGTCCTATGCAAATGTGCCTAGTTTTTTTATTATTATTTATTTATTTATTTATTTATTTATTTTTGTTTTATTGAAGTACGAATATCACTGAGACAGTTTTACGATACCTTGACAAGATGGATTTGATAAATTAATACATTGCAAACTGTTTTCATAATGTTTTGGTATCATAGAAGGTACATATATGATATTATACTTACAGACATTATTATACCATATGCCTCTTATCAGTAAATTAAGAGAATGTAGCTGTTTGTGTATCTTATTTTTTTATACCTGAATTACATCAAAGATTCAATAATTAATACTTTCTACTGCTTTATTTTCCTACTGGTTGTCCATAGTACTAGAAGCAGACATAATATCCTGTCCAACCACCATTAGTGCAGATCTTGCCTCTCATAGAATTATGTAGAAGCACAGCGTTATCTATCCCCACTGTACTGTCCATACACACACATCATGATTCTTCCTTTCTATATCCCTTCCTTTGTCTACACCTGTCAAAGGTGGGCACTCCATTGTCATTCAACTAACTTAGGTGCTTGAACTCGACAACACAATCCAACACCGTCCAGCATTCTATCATCAGGATGACCACAGCCTTGAGCTTCTTGCAGCCTCCCTCCCACTCCCTTCCCTTGTACCTTTCCTCTAATCCCCTGCCTGTCTGCTTCTGCTCAATATCTGCTTTCTACAAGGGTCAGGCTAATACTGAGTGCTCCTGCTTATGCGGGGTCTGACGCAGGCCTGGTGATGCACTCCTGAAATCCTAGCATTCTGCGGGGCGAGGTGGAAGGACTACCAGTCTGATTGCAGCCTCGGAAGCCTAGAGACTTAGTGGAACTCTCTCTCTCTCAAATAAAAAAGTAAATAAAATAAAACTGAGTGAGGGGTGTAACTTAGTGTGAAGGTTCTGGGTTCTATCATCAGTACTGAAAAACAGACAAACAAACAAACACAAAAACATGTCCACATACTCTGTATATGAGACATTTACTTAACTTTCCTCTTTCGCCACCTAGGTTTTAAAGTTTCATTTTCTCTTTCATTGACACGAGGTAATGGTGCATATTGAGTAGGTACACTGTGACGTTTTGATACTTGTATATTTTTTAAACTGGTCAAATCAAGGTACTATAGAAGAAATACACGCATAAAAATCTCAAATAGAAAAACATATGTAAGAAAACCTCTTCAGTTACTCTGAAAACACATACAGATGAAATTCTGAGTTCCTATATACTGGAAAATAAGTTATATGGGTGTTGCCCTTCACTATTCTCCTAGAATCAGAATTATTAGGTGAACGGCTGGCCAAATAGTTCAGTGGATTAAAGCGCCTGCTTAGGCAAACACAGGGACCCGGAGTTCAATTCCCTGGCCTGCTGTTCCAGCCCCCCCCTCGGGGCATGTTAAAACGGCCTTGAGACTGGGCTTGATGGCACAGACTTGGGATCCTAGCACTCGGGAGGCTGTAAACAGGAGGATCACTATGAATCTGAGCTGTGTAGCGAGACCCAGTAGACCCTGTCCTAAAATACAAAAAAGCAAAAAGAAAAGAAAAAGAAAAAGAATTATTAGGTGAAAATTAATGTTTTTAGCAATTCAGGAACATTGTTTTCTAGTTCTAATATCCTCTAAAACTCAAATGACAATTTAAGACTAAGTGCTTTGTAGTAAGCTGTGTTTACTCCTCAGATATTTAAAATTTGTTATATAATCTTAGTTTTTTTTATTGTATTTGGTTGTTACAGGGCCTCACTATGCAACTGGGCTACCCTACGTTCAGCCTCCTCAGCACTAGGATTCCGTGGCCTGGACTCTGTGGCTTCCTTGGGCTGCCCTGGGGCAGGACCGGCATGGCAGTGGGGCCTGGGATCCAACCGCACACCCTGCGCTTGCCTCAAGTTGCCTAAGCAGATGCCTGAGTCCTCTGAGCCATCTTGCTGGCTTAATAATGAAAGGCAGCATCCATACATCTTAAACTTTTCTCTGAATTATGCCCAGACACAAGTCTATTTTTATCTTGTTGATCACACAATGAACATGGTTATTCTTAATATTTATACATAACTATCATCGGTTCTGGAAAACTTTCATTATTTCTTCGATTAGTTTACGACATCATTGGCTTTTAGTTTTCTTAATCTGTTATAAAAAAGTGGAGCTTCGTGATTGTTAATCTGTGCACATTTGTTTCATCTTTTTGTTTTATGGTCACTTATTTCCACATATTTCCTTAGTTTCTTCTGTTGGCTTCTTTGGTGAGTGTAATTCCAAGAACTCAGTCACTTCTATTTTTTGCTTCTGATAGTTTCTTTTTAATATAGTCTCTTAGTGCTGCATAAATAATAGTCTGTCTCAATAAATTAAACGATATAGGTATGTCTGGGGCAAAATAAATAAAAACTATTATTTATTTGGTTCTTTCTTATCTTTTTTGTTCAACGTCTTCTTAAGGCTATCCTTCAAATTCAGACTTTGGGAGCATCCAGTTAGGATAAAATAGTCAGTTCTTACCCAAAGTTTTATATCAGTACTCATTTAACTTGTGTTTCACTGGCTACTGAAGTTTATACTTTTCTCCATTGCAACTATGACTCCTGTGCATACAAATCTACTTACATTTTAATAACCTAAAATGATATTTCCTCAAAAAGTTCACCCACTCACTGCTCATTTTTCCATGAATGATTAATGATGATAATTTATAGAGAATCTTCTACTGAAAAGCACATTAAATAACAACGTTGCCTGCACAGCCTCCACATATCTCATTACACCCAAAAGCAAGACTCAGAACGAACGTGCCTACTTTAACCAGTTGCAAATCAGCAAAGTGGCACCTGTGAAGAAATGGAATAGGTGAAAGAAAATGCGTTCATAAATAGGAGTGCTGACTACATTGTCCTTTTCCGCACAGGTAGCATCAGCAAGAGTTCTAGAAACAGAAGACTGGGTTCTCAGGTCAGTTCAGCTGCTTCCTGTTGGGCAGATTATTGGGCTTCTCAGAGCCAGTTTCTTCCCAGGATGATGTCAGGGCTAAAGGATACAACACAAAAGACGTGTTAGCATAGCATACAGCACACTGCAAGTGTTCAAAAATGATAGCCATGATGGCAGCTGAGTAGACTGGCAGTTTCTCAGAGGAGAATTGTCACAGGAAAGTAAGACTCCCGACCTAACCTGGATGAGTTCATGTTCTCTAACACTGAAGAATGAATTTTAGGAACAAACGGAGGTTGAGGGTAAAACTTTATTGGAAAGAAAAGCTTTTGTCGGAGAAGGACAGAAGAGGGGCCCAAGCGGGTTGCCCAGGAAGCTGTCTCTATAAGGGACTTTAAAGAGCAAAAAAATGTGGGGCTAAGGTAGTGAAGAAGGGGTCTCGCTTAGGTGGATGGTGGATGGGACAAAACTATGCTCAACCAATGGGATTACAGGCACCATTGTTCAGGTAAAGTTGATTAGGCCCAGGACCAAATGGGGAAGCAAGTGATGTAGTAAGTGGGCATGAATAGAGACAGGGTCTCTTCCCCTCAGGGGGTTGGGCTAGTGACTCACTTGGGTCTTTCAGGTGATCTCTACCTATTTAGAATATCAATCACAGGTGCTACTCTTTTAGCATTTGTTTGGCCTTTAGGTCTGGTTCACAGCAGGAGCCTCCCTCACTCCCAGAGTTGTAGACATCTTGTTTCTTGTATTATCTCTTTCCAGGGCTTGGCCCTGTCTGACTGCCTAAAAATATTTCTATCTAACTCTGCTGTCTACAACAGAATTAGCCTATTTTCTCCTAAAAAAAGATTCCATGTCCTCCTTTCTTATGATCTCTTTGCAAAAGTTTTTAAAACTAGAATAATCCTGTGGCTTGTGACAAAGAAACAGCATGTTAAGTGCAATGAGCCAGGCACAAGAAAACAAGTCTCCCATGCTCTTTCTATAATGTTCAAGCGAAAAATGTTGGCCTGAAATTAGGAAAGTCCTTATTATTAGAGATCAGGTAGAGATCAGGCTGGGTGCTGTGAGGGGGGTGTTTGGAAATAGGTTGAATTTGATGAGTGGCTCTATGTACACGTGTGGAAATGCCACACTCAACCCGGAACAATTCAGAAACCCATGTAGACTTGGTACAGTGTTTATCTAGAATGCACTCGACTCCAGGTTTTATCTCCAGTCCCTTTCCCAAAACATTTCTTTAAATGTTCTTCCAAATGTACCATCAGAGCCAGGCCAGCACCGTTGCCCCCACCATTATTCAACAGGACCAGAGGGGATGTGGCATACTGTACTCTATCCAGTGAGGACATAGTGGAGGCACACGAGGAGGGGAGTGTGGTTTGAGCCCTAGAATACATAAAAGCTTAAGGTTTTCATGTTGCAAACTTATTCAAACATTTGCAAGGTAGAATCCAAGATATTCTTCTATGAGAAGAGAACTGGTGAACGTGTACGGAGAGACACATCAAGAAGGGGAGGTGGGCTTGGACTGTGAGCAGCAGAGCCAAGAGGGAAGGCACTTCACGCCGATGGAGCGAGTGGGACTGCGGAGACAGCCCTCTGAACGGTGCACGGTACGCATGCGCAGCAGGACGCTCATGCCTCACTTTAGGAGAAAAGAAACAGTTAAGAAAAGCTAGTTGGAGAGTGGGAAAAGGAAGATCACATCATTAATAGTGATAGTAATAATAATAATAGTAATTACCTGACCACTACTAAATCAGATGGGGAGAACCCTGAAGGAGCAATGCCTGTTTCGACACTGGAAATACGGATTCATCCAGCTGTCGTGTTCTGAGACAGAACAGGTATGTAGTGGCCAAAAATAATCTTTGTTCACTGCTGTGGCTAAAATTCTGAGTTTTCACATGAAGTATAAGAGATAATCAAACCAATGAACAAACCAAAACCAAGCCCAAACCCAAACAAAACAAAACAAACAAAGAAAAAAATCAGCCTAAACCGGCATAGTAGTGAACACTTGCAATCTGAATCAAGAGGGTCTGGGCAATTTAGCAACTGAGTGAGAGCCGATCCCAAAATAAAAACTGAGAGGGCTGAAGTGTGCAGCTGAGTTTAATACAGTGCCAGAAAAAAAAAAAAAAATTAAAAAGCAAACAGTCTAAATACAATAGTGTTAGCATGTATTCCTGAGCTTGGGAGAGTGGAAAAACAAAATGGGACTAAAAAGTTTACACAGTTTACTGTGTATTTAAAGATCCATGGGGTGGCTGTTAACCATTAGAAAAGATTATAATTTCTTTCATTTTTTTTCTATTTTTCAAAGTCTTTGCTATTCTAAACTCACTGTGATGTCTGCCTTATTTACTAATTTAGCTAACGGCTAAGGTTCCTTGAGATTTAGAAATCACTGTGTCCCAGCTCAGATTCCCTTTCCTGCATCCAGTGGAGAGTTGGCAGAGAGGGCCAGCCAAGTCTCCTGTGCAGTCCCGGAGTCGCTCCGTGGGAGGCGAGAAGGCGCAAAGCTGCAGGCGGAGCGCTCTGCCTGGAAGGGTGGGAAGAGGCCTATTAGTGCATCGAAAGGCTCTTTCCTTCCTGCTTGGCAGGGGTTGGTGCTCAGAGTCAGCAGGTGCTTAATGCTGTTAAATTTATGAGGAGGGAAAGCTGTTGGATTTCTTAACATCTGGGCAACATAAACTATCAGATTTTTTTGTATTTTGGCCTGACATGGTTGGAAAGTGATTTTGAAATCCATGAAAAGCCATCAAATAACCTTTCCTGGAACGTGTTTATTTCTGAACACTTACTTCTGTGGCTGTAGGTTGTCCCTAGATGAGCTGACAGACCTGGACCCTCAGGAAGGGTTGGGGATGGAAAAAGCTAAGCCTCACTTAAGGTCCCTTGGAGACTCCTAGAAAGACATAGAGCACTATTGATTTAAATGTTGAATGTTTTAAATTTTATAATCTTTTGCTCAGCTCCCAGTAACAAACTGTAGAACTAAAGTGTCAGTTTGTAAAAGACTTCTATTGATAATTTTTTTCTTTTGAACTAAACGCGATACCGAGGTCTGCTCCTTTATTCCCCTTTTCTCCTTTCTCTCTGTTCTTCCATCACAACAGGTAATTGAGTGTGTGACCTGTCAGGAAGAATTTAAAATGGGAATAAAATGGGAAGAAAGGAATTGGCCTTTGCTGCGCAGTAATTGGCTCTGCACGTAACACCATCCATCCGTGTTGCTGGTGTCTGCATTTGTCTCTTTTCTGGCAAGTCTATAAAATGTGTTTCGAAGACTCTTGGTCACTTGTGATTTTAAATGATCCCATGCTTACAAGGTACCAGGTGAGTGTTTCCATTTGTGTCTTTTTTTTGGGGGGGGACTGAGTTTGAAATATAATGAGGTTATTTTACTATTTTCTTTCTAATAGTATCAGAAGCAGTGATATTAGCTGAAAATATTACTCTTTCAGGCACCTCATATCAATTACTTAGGAATGGTTGGATTTAATGAATTAAAATGAAAGGCAGCACAATAGGAGATACACATGATGGAGCAAGGAGAGTACAGGACCTGTGAAGATCGCTGGGTCAGGCTCAGTCCTCACTGCCTACGCTGGCCCTTATTACACTACACAGAAGCCCGGATAGTGCTTTTCCTCACTTGGGGTACAAGTTGTTAAGAACATTGTGGGTTACAGCCTGGAATCCACAGAGGCTGTTGTCCTCCTGGGTAACAGTGATGAAGTTTGAGGATCTGATATCAAAATCAGGAAAATTTCTTTACCCTATGTGTTGCCTTAACGGTTTTTGCTAGTAATTTTTAAAATGCTCTATATGTCTGTAAAATATAGTCTTAAGTTGTTAATTATATATATATATATATGTATATTATATATCTCTATGTGTGTATCTGCATCAGGCTTTATACAGATACATCTTGAGTCATTACATATCACAGATTTATAAAATTGATACACCTGGTATTTTTATATAATATTTTGTGGCTCCCAAGAAATAATGCAATTATTTCACTTGATCTTAGCCAAAAGGCCAAGAAGAGATAATGCAATTAGTTCAAAAACATATTTAAGCAATACTTTTTTACCTTACTGTGAAACTTCAGAGTTTCCATGTTGGCTACCTGAGGAAATATGCACTTTGCAAAGGTTCGTTCTTAGCCCAACACTTGTTCCTATGTGTGTGGATGGTTTTTCCAAATTATACTCATTTGCAAGAATATTTTAGGCTGCTTTCACAAGAGGAAAGCAAAACCTAAGGCTTTCAGATAAGATCTATAATAATGCTTCACAACTGAAGACAGTTTTCTTGGGGTGTTTTACTCCTTGAAAAAGAAAGAAGCACAATAACGCGCTGAGACCCCAAAGGGAAATATATTGTTAATGGAAAAAATTGCCTTCATTCACTTTTTCTATTTAAGGGAGCTCTTGCTGCCAGGTTATAATGAAAACATAAAGCTCTAATACAAAACTGATCAGGGGATGGAGGCAAAGGAAAGGAACCCAGAAAATGCAGCATCGAATCCAGATGTTGGCATCGTGGATGGGTTTTTCTGAAAAATACCACACAAACTTTATCTTCTTCATCCCCCCAGGTTCCCACTCCATGAGCCAATGAAAAACAATTAAAATCTCTTTCAAATCACACCATTTCCATATAACTTTGTTCAATTGGTTTATACATAACAGAATTTCAAGGATAACATGATTTCTTTATAATGGTCAATGTAATTGGTACAAAGTTTTAGAAAAACATAGAAATTAGCAATATCTCATATAGTTTTGTTCCCACAAAGAAAAATTACCTAATATTCATTGTGTTATTTCTTTATCCTTAAAGTAAACATTTTGTTTATTCAATGAAGTTATGTAAAGAATAAATCTTAGATATTACAAAAAAAAGCTCTTGGTTCAGCTTACGAAATGTTATTTTATGGGCCCATTTAGAATAAAGGGAAAAGCTTTTTATTGAAAAAGGAAGGATCAAATTAGTCTCAGGGAGCAACTCAGATAAACTTCATAAATAAAATAGTGCTTAGTGACAAATATTATAAGAGCACATATATCAGAGGAAGAAATGAATAATCTTTCAAATCAGCTGTCCTTGTCTTTTTTATAACCTTTGAGAAAATATTTTGAGAAAGCAGTAATACCTTAAAGAAGTCTAAGTTCTTCATATCATGACTGTCTTGTGTATTCCAAAACTTGACGTCTTTCAGGGAGTTCATGCAGAGCTCAGATGTGTTTTCTTCCCCATGTGGCTGTGGAGGCATCGAACCTTTGGGAATTTTTATCTGTCTTTTTCTTTTGCTGCCTTCTTTCTGCTTGGCTCCGTTTATACTGGCATTCCACCCCAGAATCTGTGAGATGCTGCTGATCAAGCTAACCACTGGACTAAAATCCCACATACAGTAGTCCCACATTTGCATTGTTCACAAACAGATTAGTACAAATTCATTAAATCTAATGCTTGTTTGGATTTTAACATGGAAATGTATGGTTTTCTGTTCCAGAAAAGCCTCAGTTTGAATTCTGCCTGCAGTGAGTCCCAAGCCAAGGAGCCGAGTGCAATTCTCAACGTGAGAATCACAGGACTCCTCAGGGGGAGTCAAGCGAGCAATACAAGAAATGGGGCCGTCCAGTCAGGGTGCCACGGCCATGGGTGTGCTTGTCAGCGGACTCTGGGGTTCCGCGTGAGACACAAGAGATGTACTTTGGAGTCATTCACCAAGGGAACGCCGACTGCTGCCAGCGACCAGCTGAAAGCTGCGTAAAGCTGCACTCCTTGTGCGCTAGCTTACCAGTCGCCCAAACCTATGTGCATGGGCAAAATGATGCTGGAGTCACCGTGGTGGCAATCTCAATCAAATATTGTTAATACTTGAAAACATAGAACAAAATGAACATAAAGGGGAATGTGCACAAAATTAAGAACCACTAATGTAAAAACAGCCCCACCACCCACAATAATGAACTAACATGTATACAACACACAGGTAAAGGGGTTAAACTTTTTGTTATCCTTATGCCTTTTGTATATCATAATATTATACTGTATGCATCACAGAATATTATGCTGCTGTCTGTATATTGAGTTACTACATTAGCTTCTTAATAATAGCTCTTAAATTGGCTCAATTCAGGCCAGGAACAAATTGGAAAGCTTATTTAATTTTCTTGCTTAATGAAAACTGGACAGAAGAATGCAACCCAAAGTATGTGTTCAGCAAATAGGTGAATGTACATAAGTCTCTTGGAAATTAAATGTGACTTTGTTCTTCTGTTTGAATCATTTCATTTCAATGCTGTATATATTTTGCTTTTGAAATTATAAGGCAATCACAAGTACTGCAAATGTTTATGATATGTATTTTAATCTATTATGCAATGACCATAAAGAGGAGAAATTCTTTTTTTTGTATTTTAGGGAAGGGTCTACAGGGTGTTCAGGGTCTTACTACTAGATCAGACTCCTAGTGATTCACCTGCTTACAGCCTCCCAAGAACTGGGATTGCAGGTGCGGTCCACCACACCCAGTCTCAATTGCTATCTCAGTGTGTCCATGGGGCGGGGCCAGCATGCTGAGCTACTTGGCTGAACCTTGAGAAACTATTTTACCTACAGATTGAAAATGTACAAAGTCCAGCTGTACAGAAACAGGAATTTTATCTGCTACCATTGCATTTCAGTGATGTATGACATGTTAAATTTTCAAAGAAAGAGAACAATAGAAATATTTTAAATATCCAGATTGAAGTATGAAAAGATATACCATATACATGTGTGAAATATATGTATTTGTAATCTTAATATAATTATATATCATTGTTTTTATTTAGAAGGTGCATATACTGTAGAATATATTTATATAATATCACACACCTATATAAGCATATGCAATTTTCATATCTAACATGTAGTTTGATTTAGAAAGTTAATATTTTGGTATCTGTTGTAAAACATTTAAATAATTTATTAATATTCAATTTATCTTTAGATATATCAGTCTAGGACCAATTCATAGACAAAGGTATTTCCCAACTTAACTTTCTTAATTTGAAGATCAAATCATTCACAAGTTAGAAATAAATATCATTTTTTCTCTTCTTTGTGTCTTTTTCTGTTTTTTTTTTATTGGTACTGGGGTTAAAACTTAGGACCTTGTGCTTGTCAGACAGGCACTTATGATGCTGTGTGAGTTATCTCCCTGGCTCTAGAAATGAATACCATTTTGTATTACTGCCACAATGCACAGGGTATAGTAGTCTTAGCAAACATGCACGTAACAAACTTTTAAAGCTAATTTAAATACTTCACTGAATTTATTTTCTAAG
Source organism: Ctenomys sociabilis (assembly GCA_004027165.1). Classification (NCBI taxonomy): domain Eukaryota; kingdom Metazoa; phylum Chordata; class Mammalia; order Rodentia; family Ctenomyidae; genus Ctenomys; species Ctenomys sociabilis. The sequence continues at coordinate 58,460 of PVKA01011294.1, forward strand.
CTACTGTCACCAGGGTGAAAATAAACTGTGTCTATTTTACATTTATAAAATAAATTCTTAAGAATAACTAATTTTATATCAGGCCCTAATAGATGTATTATTTCTGGAAATACTAACAGATTCCATCAAGAACTTGGGCAGAAACAAAAAACATACCAATGGAATTCTGGGATTTGCATAACAGCAGAGTTTAAAAATCAGATTGACTTTTTCAAATGTTTTAGATAAGATGATATACTATTAATATTCCTTCTGCAAAACAGTCAATTCTAATGTTAAATATTCATGTGTACCCCAGGTATTTATTTATACAGTTTCAAAGATTCTATCACCAGAAGATTAAAATTGACCAACTTGATCAGTGCCAGGGGAGGTAACTTATATGTTAGAACACAATTTAAAAGTATTAATTTAAATTTTAAATTTTGCTTTGAAAAGTAAAGACTAGAATTATAAATGATCTAGATAATAGATTCTATTACAGAGAGATACATATCTGAAATACAATTAATAAATCTTCTGAAATAAATTTAAAATGATTTTCAGGTATCCCTATGACTGCTAATTGCTACACCAATCTCTATTCTCTAGATTTGTCCAGTAGGAGAATCATCAGCTTCTTTTGTATAGAAATGATCTCCCAGAAAATTGATGACACCACTTAGCCTGTCTCGTTCTTACCGTGTTTATTGCGTTATAGCTTTGGCTGATCTCATGTAAGATGATGGAAAGAATCTTTCAAGGCAGAAAGACGTCTCCTACGAACCCTTTCATCTCTCTTCTATTGTCCTGGGTGGAGGCGCCATGTTCACAATGGCATGGATAAAAAGAAAAAGAGATATAGTTTTGCAAATTTTGAAATCACCTAATTGTTCTTATGTAGCCTACTAACAGACCTTTCTTCCATGAATAAGGACAAATAAACTTTCATCCTGTATATGCCGTTGGTATTATTTGTCTGATTTCTGTTTTATAGCCAAACGTGACTTCAAATGATGTACAATTCTATTATCATGCTCCTCTTAACAGGAATTTGAATGAAAATATATTTTGACAACCACAATGGGCTATTTCATAGCATCAAGATTTGAATGCCTTCTAAACTTATCTTTCATAAAGTCAACCTTTTAAATGGCACAGAGGATAGCATTCTTTTAAAAGATTGCTGGTCAGAGATCATTTTTGCTTTATATCTATGTGAGTATCATATATATCTTATGCTTTTTGCTTTAATTTTTCATCTACCAAGTAGGATTTCTTTCTGTCAAATTTCTTGACCATGTAGTAAGAAATAAAATTTTCCATTAAGATGACCATCAATGTCAGAAATGTTGAATTTATACTCTATCAAACACATTTTGAACATTCTCATTTTTCAAGTCCAATGTTTGAAGGGCATTTATAAATTTTGAAATAATTATATAGTCAAATATGTATTTATTCATGGCAAAAAAGCTTACAAATGTTACCATTCTTGTCACAGAATATGTTGTTTTCCATTGGTCTTTAGAGTGTTTAATCTCTTGAAAAGTATGAGTTCTTTTATCATCTATTGTTTCATCTTTTTTTGTAAGGAGCTCTTGGTCCAACAAGAATGTTTTCTTCAAAGAACAGAGACTTCCTGTAGGGATCCACTGGTCTCTCTGCGATCGTTTCTACTCAGGGAGAAATGTTGGCAGGAGTGAGAAAGATAGATGGGAAACAAAAGCTGGGCCAAGTGGTCACTGGTCTGCCTGATAGGCAAGACTAATGCAGTGCACAACGAAATAATCTTTATTTTTTACAAAGTTTGTAACACATGACACAGGGTTCCCTAGACTAGTAGCTGACCTACAGACAGAAAAGTTATCTGAGGACTGAAGTAGCTTGTTTGTTTTAGGCCCTGAGGCCCAGTCTCTCCTACACACATTTGATCAATTTCCTAGCTTCCTGGGACTCCCAACAACTTCCTGATATTTCTGTTTTTCTGTTTCACTCTCAAAGTAAAACTCTAGCAAATTTGTTCTGCCAATGTTGTATCTGAGAGATAATAAATCTTAGCTTTAGAATGAGCTAAATTAAACTGGCAAAGCCATCGCTAGATGTAAATATCAACTGGCCATTTTTCACCAACATGGACTACTCAGGACTCAAAGTCTTCTGATTTGGGACAATGAAGAATTGGTTTATTGTCAGTAACATTATTGTGGTAGACCTGGTCAAGAACATGTTTGCTTTCTGTTATCTGTTCCAGCACTGGAAAGTTGTGTGCCCATAAATGTATAGCAGCAGTGAGGACAGGGTGGGTGAAGTCTCTTCACTACTTAGTTTTCCCTTTCCTGTGACTCCTCTGACATCAAATCTGTGGGGTTTTCTTCTTATCATGAAGGGCAGCCTCTTCTACCTGACTTATCTCTACCTTCTCCCTGTTTCTTAGAGATTCTTCTTTCCCACCAGGAAGTGCTAAGTTTCCTACATCCTGTGTTAGGCATGCCAGCAAGTCACCCATACTTTGGGGACTTCATAGACCCTGAATAAAGAACCAGTCCAGACCACAGTGGGCCAGCATAGAGTGCCCACTCCCCAAAAGTTGCTTCTGATTTTCCTTCACAGGGAAGCCAATGGCTTTTCTCTGGAGCCTTTCCCTACATATTCTTTGCAATGATACTAATTTTCTCCCCTTCTGCAAATACCCACTCTTGCAATTTTACAAATAAAATACAAATAAATATACAAAAAACCCTTGTGGGAGTGTCATACACATGTGTGTATACTATGAACCACTTTGGGAAGGAATGACATCTACATCTGTACCCTCAGTTGGAGAATAAATGACACACATAGTACAATGAGATTTCAAATTCATGCATATTATGTATCAATCCAACTTGGGTTCTTCTTTCATTTCAATAATTAACATTGCAATTTTTAATTTTTAAAAATATTACCTACTTCATTTTTATTAAAACAATAAGTGGTTTTGTTTTCCTCTTTTATTTGCCTTCTGCTT
>PVKA01011295.1:0-61447 GCA_004027165.1 Ctenomys sociabilis
ATGATACCAAAACATTATGAAAACAGTTTGCAATGCATTAATTTATCAAATCCATCTTGTCAAGGTATCTTAACACTGTTTCATTGATATTTGTACTTCAATAAAATAAAAATTAAAAAAAAATCAGAGAAAGATCCAACCAAAAAGAACTATAGGCCAACCTCTTTACTGAATACAGATGCAAAAATCCTCAATAAAATAATAGCAAACACAATGCAATAAATCATCAAGAAGCTTTACATCATAACCAAGTGAGATTCACCCAGGAATACTGGGATGGTGCAATGTATGAAAATCCATAAACGTAATATACCACATCAGCAGAGCGAAAAACAAAAATCACATGATCACTTCAATAATGCAATAAAAGCTTTTGACAAAATGCAACATATATTCAGATAATAACCCTACAGAAAGTTCAGAATAGATTGTCTGTGCTTCAAACTGATAAAAGCCATCTATGACAAACCAACAGCCAACATCATAATAAATGCACAAAAATTGAAGGCCTTCACTTTAAAATCAGGAATAAGACAAGGATGCCCACTGTCACCACTCTTGTTCAAGTTAGCTCTGGAAACATTAGCCGCAGCAATTATATGACAGAAAGAAATAAAATGAATAATGATTGGAAAGGAAGAAGTGAAATTATCATTATTTGTAAATGATATGATATCTTATACAGAAGATCCCAGGGAGCTGGGGAAATAGCTCTGAAATCAAAGAGCCTACCTTCAAGCACAAGGGTTTAATCCCTGATACAACATGCTGTGCTGGTTCAGAAACTTGGGCATGCTAGGCAGCCCCCAATATCAGGCATGGTGACACATGCCTGTAATCCCAACAATGGGAAGAAACACAGGAAAATCACAGCAAGTCTGAACTGCACAGTGAGCTCCTGTATCAATAAATAAATAGAACTTTTAAAACAGAAGATCCAAGAAATTCCACCCCAACAGTTGTTGATTCAATAAGCAAGTTCAGTAACACAGCAGGATACAAAGTCAACACTCAAAAATCAATAGGATTTCTGTACACAAACAATGAATGCACTGAGAGAGATACTGGGGAAACCCCACTTTTCACAATAATATACAAAAAAATGAAGTACTTAGGAATTAATCTCACAAAAGTAAAATATTCATATAGTGAAAATTACAGTACTCTGGGGGAAGAGATAAAAGGATTTTCAGAAAATTGAAATATATCACTTTTTTCAGGTTGGAACAACTAACATTGTGAAATGGCCATCCTCTCAAAATTGCTAAACACATTCAATGCAATCCTGATTAAAATACCATTAGGGTACCTCGCAGATCTAAAGAAAATATGCTTAGAGTTCACCTGGAACAAGAAGAGATCTAGAATATAAGAAGCAATTCTGAGCAAGAAAAGGCAGGAAAATTCAGAATCCCTGTTTTGAAATTATGTTACAAAGCTACTGTAATAAAATCACTATGGTACTGGCAAAAATAAAAAACAGACCTGAGGATAAATGGAATAGATTAAAGGATGAAAACACAACTATAAACACATTCAGCCTTCTTATCTCTGACAAAGGGGCCAAACATGTGAACTGGAAGAAAGGAAATTGAATCTTGAATAAATGGTACTGCAAAAAACTGGCTTTCCACATGCCACAGCCTAAAATTAAATCCATATCTATCACCATGCACTAAACTAAAGTCAAAATGGATCAAAGAGTTAAATATTAAAAGAGAAACGCTGACTCTTTTGAAGGAAAATATAGGTAGAAATCTTAAAGTCATAGAGGTGGGTATAGAATTCATGAACAAAAACCAAACTGCACAGAAAATACTTCAACAAATTCTTCAACTTGGATCACATCTCTTGCAAAGTGTTTACATGTTAAAAGAAGTCACCCACAGAGTATATAGAAAACACAAACACATAAATATGGAAGAAACTATAGCCAACTGTCCCTCATACAAAGGCCTTCTATCTAGAATATATAAAGAACTTTTAAAAATCAGGACCCCAAAAATCAAAGGCTTAATCCAAAACTGAGAGGAATGTATACTTCCCATAGGAAGAAATGCAAATGTCAAGTAAATATGTTTTTAAAAGTTCAACATCATTGATCATTCAAAACATGAAAATTAAAACTATACTGAGATTTCATCTCACCCTAGAAACTATGACTTTCATCATAGAGAAGTCAACCAATAAAGAATACAGGATGGGCTGTGGGAAAAAGGAACCCTTCTCCGTTGTTGGTGGCAGTATAGATCAGTATAATCACTATAGAAATCATTGTGGAGATTCTTCTTAAAACTGAGACTGGAGATCCTATTCGAGCCAACAATTCTCCTCCTGGGTATTTTTCCAGAAGAATTAAAAACATCATGCTACAGTGCAATATGTACATCCATGTTTACAGCAGCACAATTTGTCATAGCTAAATATTGGAAACAACACAAATGCTCACCCACTGAAGAATGGATAAAAAAAGATGTGGTATTTTTATACAACGGAGTATTACTCAGCTATACAGAAAGATAAATTCGAGGCTTTTATAAGTAAATGGATGCAACTAGAGACCATCCTTATATGTGAAATAAATGAGACCCTCATATACAAACATCCTATTGTTTCACTAGTGTATGATCCTAAAAGAGTAAATGAAATCTGAATGGTACAATAGATATTGTGAAAGGAAAAGAATCTGTTCAAAGGGAAAGAAAATCTGGGATGAAGTATAGGACAGGAGAGGGAGGAATGTGGGTGAAAGATCTATTTATGCATACAAGCAGGACAGCTTGGATAATTGTACTGCTGATATCTGCTTGTCTACAGAAGAGAGCAGTTGATGCTTACAATTCTCTCTCTTCTTTCTTTTTTGTCGTCTTTTTCTTATCCTTTTAAATTTCTCATAACATTTTTTTCCAATTTTGCATGATAGTATCTGATCATCTGAACAGCTGAGGACTGTGTTCTTCAGGACATCAGCCACTGTTGAATTCCTATTATTTTCAATTTCTATTTGTTTGGCGACGTTCTGTATCACTTCTAATGCTTTTGGGTGTTTGGGAATTTTTGTTCTTTTTGTTTTTTTCTTCTCTCTCTCTGTCTCACTCTCTCTGTCTCTCTCTCTGTCTCTTTCTTCTCTCTCTCTCTCTCTCTCTCTGTGTGTGTGTGTGTGTGTGTTTTAGACAGTAATAAAGAAAACTACATTAATATCTTCTGAAGATGACATCCTCAATGACCTGATTACTTCCCACTAGGCCTCATCTCTTAAAGGTAACACTGACCTCCCAACACCATCACACTGCGTACAAAATTTCTAGAATCTAAAACTTTAGGGGATGCACTTAAACTGTGTCCAAAGGATAGCAACTATAATGAAGACTTTTGAAATGTATAAAGATTCTTAAGCAAGGAAATGTTGCATTTGATGAAAGATGCAGAAATACTAAGAACTAAAATGTTTGAACTTTAAAAACCCAGTACCTGAAATGGAAAATTCAATAAGCTGCTGCTGTGAATATGCACACACTCTCAAAATTCATTTGTTTAAACCTGTTCCTTGTTGAGATGACATTTATGGAAATCATTACATAAGGAAGGTGGCACCTTCATGAATGAGATTAGTCCTGCCTATGGTTATTAATCATGATATGTTAACTTGACCTATTAAGGACCACCTCGTAGATTAGTTCTCAGTGTGTCTGTGGATGATTGGCATGTAGGCCAGCAATCTGTGGAGAAGACCCAGCCAAGATGTAGGTGGTGCCAACAAGTAGGCCTACATCTCAAAGGAATCAAAGGAGAAAGGAGGAAATGTTCACTCTTAGGAGGAACTCCAAACTTCACTACTAACTTTGGATTTTGGTCTTCATTTTCTTTAGCCTTCTAATGCAATCTCTTCAGCCTGCCAACTCTAACTCTTCAGCTTTCTGACACAGAATCATACTGGTAGCCCTATAATGAAATTTCAGGTCTTCAGTCTTCTACTGCTACTGTGTTCTCTAGCTCTCCAGTGCGCAGGTGGCCATTTTGGATTCTTCCATCTATAGCTTCACAGGCAGCCATTTTTAACTCTTCTGTTTCTAAACCTGTAAGTCTGGATAATAAATCCCTTTGCATAATTATATAGATATTTTATATTGATTCAGTTCCTCTAAAGAACTGTAACTAACACAGTGCACTTATAAAAGAGACTCCAGAGAACTCATCCCCTCTTCCACTGCAATAAGAAAGTCATCAATGAAACACAGCAGCACTCAGCACTCAACAACTCAAATTGACCAACACCTTGATCTTGGGCTTCTCATCCTCCAGAACTGTGAGAAATTATTTTCTGCTCCTTGTGAACTGACAAGTTTGTGATACTTCATTATAACTATAATGAAAAGGATTAGCATAACTAGGCTTAAAAGACAATTCTAAAAATCAAAATATCAGAAAATATCAGAAAATGAGAAGGCAAATCAGAGAAACTATCCGTATGGCAAAGCTATTGAAGTCCAGAAAGAAATAAAAGTATTCTATGAAGAATACTTTGATGAGATGTATGACAATTTTAATGGTATAACCTATGGGATTTGAAGTCTAAGAAGGTAGGAAGAGAGAAAAAAGGATAGGTTACAAGAATAGCGGAATTTTTTTCTAAATTTGATGGAGAAACAACTTCCAGAATCAGAAAATTCAGGAAACCTTACAAAGAATAATTACAAAGAAGACTATATTTAGGCACACTTTAATCACACTACTAAAAATTGAGGGAGATAATCTATAAACCAAATAAAGGGTAGGAAGACACATATTATGTTGAAGGAAACAATGAGAATAACAGCTAACTTCTCATCTAAAATAATGGAGAGCAGAAGACAGCTGGAACAATACATTTAAAGCAATGAAAGGGAGACGTGTCAACAGTGAGTTTTATATCAAGTGAAAATACCTTCAAAAATAAAGGTGAAATTAGACATTTGCAGCTAAATGAAAGCAGAAAAAATGTCACCAATAGACACTAAATGCTAAAGAGAAACAATGCCAGGCAGAAATTCAGATCTATAAGAAGGAATTAAAAGCACTAGAATAATCAGTATGTAAGTAAATATAAAGTTATGTTTTCTTGCCTTAATTTATTTAAAAAATATAGACAGATGTAATTTCCTGTGTCTCTCTAGGCATTTATCTGCCCATGGGTTGAGCTTTCTACTGCCACTCCAAGTCTGATGAATTACCATGTCTGTCTCATGTTGCTCAGATCTTGGTCTTGAACTGATAGGAATTGAAACTCTTTGGAAATCTGTTTGCATATCTTGCTTCTATAGGAATAAAAATAAAAGCTGCTTAAAGATGCCCTAAGTTCTAAGAGTGAGGCTCCACAACTCCTGCAGAAAATCATGACATGGGGAGGGAGCATAAGACAAAACACTGGGTGAAGGGCTCCCTCGAGACGCCCATCTGAACCACCCCCAGGTGTCCAGTGGCTCCCTTAGAGGATGAGGACCTAGAAATAGAAGGTATTATATAAACCGGGCTGAGCTGCTTATCCTCAAACTTTCTAGTATGGACTGTATACTATTATTACTCACTCAACATACACTAGTTCAGTACTTACAAAGTAGTATACACTGTGATAAGTACTCCTTAGGGGAGAAGACATGGAACAGCCATAATCCTGTCCTGACAGTATTGGAAGGGATGAATGAGCACAGATAAACTCAGCATGAGGAAATAATACCAACATAAGTAATGTTATGGTGTATTCCTAGATGATTCCCCAAAGCCTCATGTGGTCACAGAAGGAGCTTTTCAGAGGCATCTGGATCCAGAGTGAGTGACACAGAATGAAGTATAATATGCAGGGATCTAGGGTTTGTGATTACTAGACTGGTCTGTGGATTAGCTTGATGTGATTCTGAGTGTGGATAATGGGAAGGCATACTGGGATGTGAGTGTTAACCATGCTAAGGGTGTGTAGCCAGGACAAAATGCAAAGGACAAGCAGTGGCTGCTGGTGTCACTGGCTTTCCTCGCTACTTTGGCGATCTGCAGTCTTCTGCCTGCAATGCTGAATTCCTCCTCTGTGATACCCTTCGGCCACACCCATGTGCATGTCACCCCATACTGGAGCCAGCGGACTCTGAACTGAAACTTCTACAAACTTGAGCTGAAATACACCTTTCAAAACTGTTCAAAGGGAAGGAATAACTGGGATGAGGGAAAGGAGAAAAGAAAGAAAGAAGAAGGAAAAAAGAAATATATATGTATATACACAGGGACAGCTTGGGTAACTGTATGGCTGGTTCCTGCTGGTCTACTAAAAGGAGCAACTAGTGCTTATTTTTACTTATGAACTAGGCACTGTGCTCAAAGGTTTTCACTTACTAGACACAATATCCTGGTGAAAGGAAAAACTATTATTTCTATCTTCGGAACTGAAGAAATGACGGCTCTGGAGAACTCACAGGTAAATGGTGGGGCCAGAATTTGATCTCAAGTGCTTGGCTCTGAGGTCCACTTTCTGACCACTACCTTCAGGACTCCAGAGAGCGCAGAGAGAGTGTGGCGGCAAGAAAGGATGGAGATCACTTCCTCCAGGGACGGTCAGGTAGGTCTTCGTGCAGGAGAAGCACATAACCGGGCCTTGGTGGTAGAAAATGGACTCATACAGACCAGCATTCCACAAAGAAGAAGTAAGATTTCAGGAGCGTGAAGGCACCAAAAGCAGGACCGTTATGGCAGTCAGTGCTGCTAGTCAATGAACGCCAGAAGGCACAGGGTTTCCAGACCAAGAAGACAAGAGTCCAAAAGAGCAGGGGTGGGTAGGTGATAACTAAGCCCACGGTGCACTAGCATATGACCCAGACTAGTCTTTTGCCTTGAGTATAAACACTTCTGATAAGTGAAGGCATTTTGCTTCCCTGATGTGAAACCGAGCTTTGTGGAATCTGCATATAAGCTTTTCAAATGCAAACCCAGGTTAGAAAGGCCTTTTTTACAAAAAGAGGTAGCTTTAGACAAATGAAGGAAGAAAGAAATATGATAAAGCAAATGGCAGAAAGTAGCCCTTCATTGTCACCTGTCACAAGCACTACTAGTGTTAAGATAATGTTAATTTCTAATTCCAGTGCATTCATGTGAGCAAATCCAGTCACCCATGGCAGGAACCAGAAACCAATGAGATTCTTTAGCCACTTTCCACATCACATCAAGCATCAAATTTTAATCAGGACTGGGAAATTTAATACAAGTAAAAATATTCCCATTTCTCCCCGTGTGTCCGCGCTTCTCCCCCACCACTGTGCCACATCACAGCCTCCTAAGCAGTTTCTTGGCTTCTCCTTCATGGCCCCCTTCCACCCTCCTTCCTGCTCCTGCCGAATCATCCTCTCACAAAAAATCAAACCATTTCCATATTCTGTCTAAAGACCTTTAGTGGCTTCTCACTGCACTCAAAGTAGAGTCCATGACATGACCCTTCATGTCCTCCCCCCCTGCCAGCTCCCAACTGCACCGAGGACCCCAGGGGCCCCATTAGCTCCCTTCATATGCCTTGCTGTCCACCCTACATGACACTCTACACACATTTTCCAAGAAAGTTTTTCCTCCTGTGTCTATTGCAAGGACTCAGCTCTGACACCTGCCTGCAAAGACTGTCTCAGTCCTGCAGAGCCTCTGTCGTACCTTACTTTGGGTACTCACCAGCTTCCAGACTTAAAACCATTGCAGCACATGCTACACTCTAGCACAGCTAGACTGGACTCATGTTCATTCAATAAATAAGTGCCTTTGTCCTTTGCTTTTCCCACCTGTCTTGATTCTCTTTTACCTTCTACCCCCACCTATGGCCAGCCCTTAAAGTGCTTTCTGACCATTCTTCCAGAGTTTCCTCTACTGACAGCCTCCAAGAAAAACTGGCACCCACCTGCTCAGCTGGCCATGAACTTCTCCAAAGGCATCACAGTCCTTCTCTTTCATTAGGGCTTCACACCTTCAGCCTGCCCTGCTCAGCTTTCCTGCGCACAGGTGACGGCAAGGGAAGCATCAATAGGAACCACGAGTGAGAATTCTTAGTGTCTTCCAGGGGAGGACACTGTCTCAGAAAACAAGTCTACTAACAACCAGGAACCCTGTTTCCAGACTCTGCTGGAGAATGATGGCTAGAATTTCTCACAAATTCCTGGAGGCTCCAGATGAAGGGCATGGCTCATTTTATCAGCTCAAACTAATTCCGTGATTTCTTTTTTTTTTTCTTTTTGGCTGGCTTAGGCTGCCTTAAGGGCAGCTCTGGTAATGCAGCTGCACATGGGGATCGAACCATCGTATCCTGCACCTGATTGCATTTGCATGAGTGGGCGCTTAAACAACTGAGCTAACCAGCAGGCCCTCTCAAACTAATTCCAAACAAAGGTATCATTCTATCATCTTGTTTTTCAAAATTCTGTATCATTTCTAATGTTTTATGTATTGGAGGGGTGTTCCTTTTAAAAAAAAAAAAAAACAACAACCAAAGGAGTTTCACCATGTATCAGTGAGATATCAGGGCTGGGAGTTGAAGTCTCTGGCTCTCTGAGCTCCCACTGTGAGAAGATGCCGTATCAATAGAATGATGTCTTCCAGGTTATTTCCGACGAAAACAAATGTATGGAATTTAATACCTATGAATGAAAAAGAGGTTCTGATTTTAGCATTTAGGAAATATTGAGTTAATCATTTTTTATAAAGTATGACTAGGGAATGAACCTAAGTCTTTTGCTGTAAGATACAACCCCAGTCTTTTTTCTTTTGAGATAGGTCTCACTAAATAAATTGCTCAGGTTGGATTCAAACTTACAGTCCTCTTACTTCAACCTCCCAAAGTGCTGAGACTACAAGAATGTACAAAATTACTAGTTGGCTAGTAATTTTCTTTTCTCTTGAACTTCTTAGAACCCTTAGCATGCCAGTGGTCACTGCGAATCTGCGATGTTCCCAGTTCTTGACATTCTCCTGATTTATTGATGCAGAGCCCTTTCAGTGGGAGGATGTTTCCGTGGATAGCATTTCACCAAATACTCTATAATAAATATGATTATAGATTATTATGATACCAGACCCCAGTGCACCAATTATAAAAGAAGTCCAGAAAGGCAAAAGCTGAATAGAGGATGTTTTCAGAGACAGGTTCTCACCAAATGAGTGTCCAACTGTGTGCTTCAAGAATGTCATCAGAGCTGAAATAACAAAGGAGGTGCATCCCAGACATATGTAACAATTTGCACCGATGCTTGGAGTTATGAACTGCTGCCACAGTGCTAGAGAAATGCACAGTGTCCTGAATTATTTGAGTGTAAAATGCAAAGGTGTACAAACAGGGAGATGAAATTGAACAGGCCTGCAGGGGACAGACCAGAATGGATCTTTTAAAGTAGGTAAAGAGTTTGAATTTGTTGCTGTGTTGCATTGATTACTTTAATGGCTAATGGCATTCATTCATCCATTGTTTTATCCATTCTCACAAATAACATTTAGCGACAGTCTGTGAGGTGCCCCTATCCAGAGAGAGAAAGGAGTGTGGGGTGCACTTAGGGAGACTGGAATCCATGGCTGGTATCCCTAAGCTCTAGGTCACAAAATTTCTTCAAAACCCAGCCTAATCCACCATGACCACTGCCACAGCATCCTGCTTCTCATTGCCCTACGTGAAAGGAAACAGACTCAGCCCCTTCAAACAATTGTAGGCCCAGGATGGACAAATGAGGCCACCATTGTCTGTCACATTAGCTAGAGCAAAATTAATGACATAGATCATTGTTGCTGAGCAGATGACCTGTTAAAATAATTGAAAGGAGGTTTGCCTGAGAAAAAAGAATCCTGGGAAAGCAGGAGTGAAAACAAAGCTTGAAGATAAATAGTACTGGCAGCAACAGACTTTAATGACCTCAGCCCAGAAATGTGTAGTGTGTAGATGACAGCAATTCACAGAGAAAGGGGGTACTGATTTATGAAGCCAGCTAGGAAGGTCCAGGCTGATGGCAGAGATGCGAATCATAAACCAGAGCAGATTATCTGTCAAGGGAGGATACTGTCTTTAAAAAACAAATGTTAGGAAAGAATGATTGGAGGCAAGCAAAAAGGAAAGAACCTAGCTCCATCTGCACAGGGAGCATGAGTACACTCCACGTGATGGCCAACTGTGCGCCTCCATCAGCTCCCTACAAGGCCTGGGGTGCAGCCAGTGGAGGACACAAGACCAACAGACAAGTAAGGAAAGAGTTTCCTATCAAGTTAGTCACTCAGGCAGTCAAAACACAGGCCACATAACAGCAGGAAGCACTAGGTTTGGGTCCCTAGTGCATCCACCAAGGTAGTGGTGGAGAACCTTTTGGAGCTTCCAATGATAACAGCCAGCTGCAGCCCAAGTGTCATCCATTCACCACTCCTGCTCTAGGGTTGGAGAGCACATCTGCTTTGATGTCTGTGCATGAGAAACAGGGCCTCCATCTAGACCTACAGGCATGCTTGGCTTCCACTGACTGAAAATTCTTGTCTGCCTGTTCTGGTTTCAAGTGAGAGCAGTCAGATTTGATACTTATGGGCCTGTCAGGTTTGAGAGGTCACCTAATGAACAGAAAGGAAGCCAACTGGTAATGAGCAGAGTGTGTTCTTAGAACACTGGCATTGGGACTTCCATAGCAAGCAGGATTCCACATCTATAATGAAATAGCACACGCCATGTCCCCCATGAGAACAGAAAGGGACACAATATGTTGGATACTCTCCACACCCAACAAGCTCCCAGAAAAAGTAGCTGTTGAAAGAGCTTCCCACATCTACCCTCACACCAACAAGTACATTTCTCTTGTTAGAAGAAAAAACTAAATGAGATAGTGAGCCTTCCTAGAAGTTTATGACAGGCATTTTTCCTCCCATATTGCTGGTCAAAATTAAACATATCGGGCCTAGGGAGATTCTACTTACTTAAATAGAATAAGTGCTTGCCTGGCAAGTGCAGGGTCCTGAGTTCAATCCCTAGTACCACAAAAAAAAAAAAAAAAAAAAAAAAAAATTGAACATATCACTAAACATGTGGCCAATGGCAATAGTTTTCCTAAACCACCAGTTTTACTTATATATTATCTCAGACTAGTTAGCTAGTTCAGTGAATTAGAAGAAAGCTTCTTCCAACCATCTATCCTTAACCTAAGATCTTGTACAGACATAAGAGAAAAAAGGTCTTGTCAGACAGAACAGTCCTTCTACAGGGCCCGTCATCAAAAGAAGCCTTGGCAGTTCCATGGGAAATGTCTCTGCACCTGGGAGCAACAACCTTCAGCAGTATTTTTGAATCTCACCATCAGTAACTAGAGGGGTTTTTGTACTTTTTCAACTCAAACTAGTTGTTATGGCTTTTGGAATTGTACAGCTCCATTGAAAAATCTAGGCTGGCAACCACGTGAGACCCACAACAACTTGGTCTCTAAGCCTGTTTTCTGATCTGCATCATTTAAGAATATGATACTTGTGTTCCTGTAGCCAATTAGTAATGGTCATCACATATGGATCCCTCTGGGAGAAAAGTTACATGTGTCTTATCTGTCAGAACCTTACAACATCTACATCAAGGAGATGGCCTCTTCTACGGTCACCCATGCACAAGACATTGGGCACTAGAGGTGGTGAGAATAGTGGACCATCCCCCAGGCACCACATGTGATGGTCAGATAAGTCTATGCTTCTATTCTAATAGGTTTTACTCCTTTGAAGGACTGCGGGGGTAAAGCATAGTTGTGAAAACTCCCTATGAAGATTTCATACTAAAATATTTGCTTTGTAAGTAAAGCTTTAACATTCAAGATGACTGCCCTCAGCTCAAAGTTGGCTCTCGGCCTGGATTTTGTATTCTCTCACTGTAGGTTTTCTGCAGCCATAGCAATTATTCTCAACGAAAGCTCGGGTTGCTTATTCTTCTCTCCACTCAAGTCCTGTGGTTACACAAAAGGTTGAAGAATTGTCAGTGCAGTGATACATCAGCTTGTCACATAGACTTCATCACCTGCTATGTCTCAACAGAAAAGCACTGTCTTTCTCTCCCAGCCCCCTGAAGGCTCACAAGGGACTTCACAGCATCCATGCATCATTTTTCTTGTTGTACCCTATGTTCCTGCTTGGAAATCTCCTCAGTGGAAGCCAGGCCTAAGTCTCTAAGTCCCCTTTCCCTCCTTCATACAATTTTTTTCAGTAGAAGCAGTACTACCCAATCAGAGCCAAGGTGATGTGACAAAAGTGTGCAGGTGAAAAGGATAGAAGTTTGCTTAAATATAGAAGCAGCAGCATCCTCTCCTGCCCTTATGGAGTCTTCACAAAAACATGATTGTTGGACTAGATCTCATAACCAGGCATTAAATAAATCTAGTCTCCAGATTAGTTGTGCAGTGCCTGGTCATAGGCTTTCTGATGCTGGCAAAAATAGACACCTGTCTCCAAAACTGAACCTGGAATTTATCAAAGTATGCAAAGCTGCTGCAAAGTGTATGCATTTGTTCCTCAAGGAAGTACAAAAAAAGTTTTCATTTTTCTTTCACTGTACTGTGTTTGAAATCCCATCAATATTAGATAGGATATCTCAGGTATCCTGCATGCAAGTAATTTGATACACATACTTAAGAATAAGTCAGGTGTTCTTCATCCATAGTGGCATGGGATAAGTCTTTGTTGGCAGAATTTTTATTTCCCCAACAGCCCTTTCGCTGGGAATTATGGCACAAAACCTCACTCTCCTAGATTTAAAGCTGAAAGGATGAGCTTCATCTATTTTTTGCTTCTTGAAAACAGGGACAATATCAAGGACTTGGGACTAAGAACCTGAGAAGATAATATAGGATGGTGATTATTTTATCTATATTCCTGGGTACAGTATGCCTAGATGTGACCTTTTTTGTAGGCCAAAACTTTTCCCTTCTCACTTAAGAAAATGCTATATTATTTTCTCGAAGAATCCTCCCCGGTAAAATGCTCAGTTGTAAGGAGATTAATGATTGTTTTCGAAGTCTTGAAACACAGCTGAATATCCATGTTAGAAGACTTATCCAGGCACAGTCCCCTGCACTTTCCGGAAACCCTTTCTGTGACATGCTCACTGGATAGCTGTCCAGCCAGCATGTGCTCAAAGCAGGGTAGAGATCTTGCTGCCTCTAAGACAGCCCAGCCCACCTCCATGGAGCCCTTCCTGCCAATCAGTCCTTCCTCAGGGCCCTCCCTCTGTCCTACCCAGCCAACTGGTAGACCCACAGCACAGGTATGTGCCTCTTTTCCTCTGGGGGCCTCTGAATCAAACTCAAGTCTCATGGCCCACCTCATCAATATGCTCTTCTCTAGGCTAAATTTCTAGTTATTTATGGACTGAGTATACAATCATTTATTTAAAACCAAGTCAATAAATGAGTAGTGATCCTTTATGGAGGGATAATGAGCTGAAATCCAGTTTTATTTTATCATAGTCTTGATAATCTTGGTGTCCTACAAGTGCATCAGGCCTATATCCTGGATTCTTCATAGATAATTACCTGGAAGCCTCCAGGCTCAAAGCTACAGTAAAAGGTTGTTCTAAAAGACTGTTTTAGATACAAAATCAGAGAACGGGGTCTCTGTTATATCCTACAGCCCAGAGAAGCTCTTGTGCGCCTGGAAGTAAATTCAAAATGCCTCTAGTAATGATGTTGAAAGTGAACAGTGTAAGCCCAGCTGCTCTGTATGTACTCAGTAAGAAAAAAAGAAACCAGCACTTTAACTGATGAAGAACATAAGCCTTAGAGTCAGGTATTCTCTGTCTAAATTTCAGTTCTGTCTCTTATAGTTTGAGCTTTAGCAAGATATTTAAACTGTGTTTCTTCCCTTATCAAGGGAAATTACCACCTGCCTCAAGTGTGTGGACATGCGAACCCTCAGACCAGGTGCCAGAGCAGCATGTTGGAGAGACACTAGTGTCAGCTGTTACAATGTCATGACTAGTATGGCTGCTTTTGCCTTTCTGTGGCTTCTGGCCCAGAGAGCACCCCTCTCAGGATAAGGCTTTAATGGCTCACCTGTGGAGGGAAGGAGGCAAAGGCACTACTAAATGGCATCCCTGGTGATGCCTTGCTTTATATTCCTTGAAAGTTGTATGCTAACCAGGCTATGAGAATGTTACAAAGGAAGGCTAAGGTGCAGCCATTTGGAAAACAGGCGGGCAGTCTTTACCTTGTTCATTTGGAGTTATGGTTTACATCTAGTTGTCACCCCAAAGCCTCATGCTCTCATTTGCAGGGCATTTGAGAGGTAGCTGGGTCATGTGTGTGTGGTGCTGGCTTAGAGTGTGTGATAATGGAATTAAGGATGGGCAGAAACCAAATTAGTCCAATGATTGTGTTAGCATAGTTCTGGATGATGGGAAGGCCCACACTGGGGGTAGATGGTACCATCCAATAAGCTTTAAACCTGGATGGGACTAGAAGGGAAAAACATGCTTGCTGCCTTCTGCCTGCCCCACCATGCACTATTTCTTTGTCAGGCCCCTCTGCTATGCCTCCCTGCTTTGGAGCCAGCCAACTGTACACTGAAACCTTCACAAACTGTGAGCTAAAACAAACCCTTCTTCCTTTTACTTGTGGATGTCAGGTATTTTTGTCTCAGAAACAAAAAAGAAACTAAAACCTTTGCCCAGAAGAATCTTCTTCACAACGGGGTACATCTATGTGGATGCCCAGTAACCATTCTACCTGGAATCCTGGGAAGTACCTAGAAACTAAAGGTTTGGGGAAGCTTTGGATCTTCCTGGATAGTTGCCCACAATGCTTAAGGTAATTGTCAATGGTAGCAAAGGGTCAAGAATGCTATTCTCTAACCATTAATATATGAGAAATCCAAAAGAGGTTAAGAATGATTAGAAATGAGACTTTAATGGCAGAAACACACAATCATCTCGTCAAGAAAGAGACATTAATAGAAATTGTTTAATGTTATACTGTGAAAAGCATTATGACTCCTCATCCAAGTTTATCTGAGATTGCCTCAAGGTAGGAGAAGCAATGGTGGAAAAACAGAGACCCAGACCCATCAGGAAATAATCACGAGACCAGATATGTCATCATACAACTCCCAGGCCTCAGTTTCTACTCCTTGAGTGAGAAGCCTGGTCTGGCCAGTAACTCAGTTTTGTGCCTCTCCAGAGCTCGGACTTCTGGTGCCAAGGTGTCCAACACAACCAAGAGTTAGCACACTCTCAACTCTCAGCACCTGTATCTTCAAGGCACGGTGTTTCAGGAGGACATGTCCCCACTGGGTTAGAGAGTTAACCCTGCTTCTGATTTGACAGCTTGGTCCTCAGAGTATTCCACCTCAGCAACTCGCAAAAGCCTATGAATACACAAATAGAAACATATATCAAAGGAAGGTGACATAAGTGGGTAAGCATCTTCCCTTTGAAGTGATTAGAAATAGCAAACAAACTTTCAGCAGGACTATTAGTAACTGTAATGGCTCTGTTTTAAATACTGTTTAACCTTTTATTTATTTACTTGGCACAGGGTCTTGCTACACAGCTTGGACTCAACAGTGACCCTCCTCTCTCAGCCTCCCTAACTCTGAGATTACTAGCCTGCACCACCACCACCAAACTTGGTTTTGGTGGCTAGCTCAGCACTCAGTGATTATGGAGTGGACAGGGAATGTGGTACCAGGATTCAAACCCAGGTCCTTGCACTTGCCAGGCAAGCACTTAGACTGCTGAACTGTCTCCTTTGACCAATAGCTCTGCTTTTAAAAGTATAACCAAAACTGAGACTCCAGGGACTATAAAAGAGCTTTTCAATACCATGTAGACTGCTAGATACTGTTATAATTAATATTAAAACATTTATTAAAATAACATAATTATGCTAAGTAATTTGTTAGAGAGAAAGAAGGAGCAATTGACCACATTTGTGACATGAAATGGTGGGTAATTGGGCTTAGATAATTTATGCCAATAACTCCTTACAAACTTCTACAACTTAAATAACTGTCTGCTGAGGGTCTTGCCCATAAGCTAATTTGATGGCTGATTTTATAGCAGGTAGTATGACAAGATAGTGCCTTGGCTAAATCCAGAAGGGGTGGTTGGACAAAGTCCAAAGTGCCAGTCAATCATAGTCTCCCTTCCAGTTGGGAATCTGAGATAAAGATAAATTTTGAAACTTCAAAACCAGAGTCAGTTGATAAAACACAAGCCTAAATTTTTCCATTATTCAAGGTCTTCCCTTTGGAATGAAATGATGCCATAGAGGTATCACAAGAACATATTGGTTGAGTGAATAATGTTTGTAGTAAATTGTACCAACAATATTATATACAGCTCTTCTGCCCTAGAATATCAAGAATATTCTCATGATAATTGCCTTTGTGTAGGGTAATATTATTCTTATCAGTGAAAGTATATGGGTTCATTTGTAGTAAAGATGTTGGAATAGCATATATGTAAATACTAAGAATGTTTCTCTTTAGATGAAGACTATCATTTTGTGTGTTTCCCTTACTTTCAGGGTGTCCACATTATTATTTTTGTATTAGAGAAAATACTTAAACTGCCATTTACCCTTACAATTTTACACTACTGCTCTATAACTGTCTTCCCCCATGACTGTGAAGAGTTTAATTATCAATAGAAGGGAAATATTAGATCTTAAATGATCTCCCCATCTTCCTCCCTCAAGTCAATCAAAGATCAATTCCCCAGCTTCTTCTCCTCATGTTCAATAAATGAAATTGCCCAAAGGCACAGTAACTATGATCTGCAGCTACTGCCCTTACTGTTGGAATTTTTCATTCTCTTATTAATTTACCCTCCTATTCTCTCCTTTACCTCCCCAGGAATCATTAACTCCTTAGCACCATCAGACACCTTTTCCTGCCAGCTCTGTCCAGCTTCCTCATCTTATTCTATTCTAAGCACCCCACTCTATTTTCCATTGATATTATATTCTACCCACTCATTCAACTCAGCAATGAACTACTTCTTCCAGGAATAACCATTTTATCGAAGTAAAGTAAGTAGTGAGGGAAAATGACAAACACATCCTTTTTCCTTAAAGAATATGATTTATGTAGAACTTTATGCTGAGTATCATCCATTCTGAGAATGCAAAAGTGTCAGTGGCAGCTGGAAGAAATGTATTTCCCTTTGGCGCTCTGCTTCCTTTGCTCCCACTGCAGTCTTTGCAATCTATAATGTCATGCCCATCAAGCAATCTGCAATCCTTTTCTTTCTTGGAATCACAAACTAATTTCTGTGCTTCAAAAGTACCGGTCACCAAATTCACTTGTGTGCTCCGAAATATGTTGGATCACATATACTGCCATTGACTCAAGGCAAAAGGGAACCTAAACATGGTTCTATTTTTATCCATGATACTTAGTCCTCAGTGACATGGCAATTCTAGACTGAGACATGTATGGAGAAGCCACAAACAGAACTCTAAACTTAGTTAGGTTCCTTATCTCAATATTTGCTATAAATTTCCTTAAAGCCAAAGATTCACAAATTTGGCCTCATATCAAAATTGATAGGTGCCTTGTTAAAAATCTCAGTGTAGAAGTGATTTTCATACCATTTGGAACAGTTTCAAAACTATTAATGTAGTCATTGCCATCACTATTACAGCCCAGGTAAACCACTCCAGTAAGCCCAGAGGATGTCCCCTCCCCTCACTGCTGCCATAACTAAAGAGAACTGCTCTGGAAGGCAGCAAGACCAGAGGGAATGCCAATGACACATTACAGTCTGGACTAGGGCTCACAAGATGGACAGATGGGACTAGTGACATGAAAGAGTCTGAAGCAACAGCAACAGCCTGAGACAGCAGGTGATAAATTAAGTGTATCAGTTTCATGCTTAGGGACAAAAACACAGGGAAGTATTCTCTCTCTTCCTCTTCCTCCTCTTCCTCCTCCTCCTCTTCCTCTTTTTCCTCCTCTTGTTCCTCCTTCTCCTTTTCCTTCCCTTCCTCCCTTTTCCTCTTCTTTCTCCTCCTTCTTCTCCCTTCTCCCTCCCCCCTTCTTCTTCTTGTCCTTTTTACTCTACTGTCAATGACTGGATAGCACTATAGCCACAAAAAGCTAATCTTATCCAAACCCAGAGGTCAAGTTCAGAGCATCCTTCGTGTACATCCTCATTGTTCTTCTTCTTCACTATTCTCCAGTTTCTCAGTTTCCATGATTATCCTCCATCCTCCATCCTTGCTTCTACTTTCTTTTCAATTATCTGTATTTTATCCACTACCCTTCTTGAGTCTCCCCACCACAGAGTAAAGTTAATCTCCCAAGGGGAAAAACATTGAATACAAGCTCCCAATTTACAGTTGGCTCTGTTATATAAGTGTAGATATTCCATTTATAGTTTGAGGTATAGAATTAGTAACTACTACAGTTTGTCAATTTCTAAACTGTGACGGAGCTACTGTTATTGCTAATCATACTACTTTAGCTAGGATGCCATGTCTGTTACAATCAGCTATTCTCTCCTCTGTAGCAATACTTGGAAGCTCTAAGGTAATAACCTCACTACAACCCAGCAACAAATAACAAGGGACTGAGACAAACAGATACCAACATATCACTCTTAATTAACTGGAAAGGTAAGATTGCGGGACAGACACCAGCCAAAAACCTCCTCCACGCAGAAGATATGCCTGAGGGACAGACCTTTCCTAGAGAAGAATTAATACTAGTGATAAAGTTACCTACTAGAAAAACTCTCCAGGATCAACACAGAAAACAAACTAAAAAGCTTTGAAATAAAAAAAAAGTATCAACACACAGAAACAAGATGCAATCTCACAGTTCCAACAGACCTAGAACAAGTCCAGGAGACAAGATAGAGGAAAATGGAAAACATAAAATTAAAATTTCCGAAATGATAGGAACTGAAATAAACAAATCCATGAGGCCACAGAGGAAATCAGATTAAAACTAATTTCTCAGGTTAAAAAAAAAAAGAAATGTCAACATTCATAAAGGGATTGTTCAACAATCCAGAGTAGAGATAAGAGTTTAAGAAATGTGATAATAGGAACAGAATGGAAACCATGAATACCAAAGAAATAGGGTGCATGAAATTGATTCAGAGAGATATCCGCTAAATTAAAAATTCCATTGAAAGCTGGCAAAACCGCTTGAACAAAACTGAAGATAGATTTTCAGTCTTAATGACAGGATTGTAGGCAGTGATTACAAAAGGAAAGATCTTTTTTAAAAAACAACAAGGAATTAAAACACAATTCAGCAGCTGCAAGACTATGCAAAGAAAAATAGGTGTCGATGAAAAAGCAAGAATCAACACAAATAAAGAAAAGGCAATTTTCAAAATAGCAGAAAATTTCTCAACCAAGAAAACAGTTTCACATAAAAATAAGTGAGTCACACAAAAATCTAACTGACCAAATTAAAATGAATATATAGACAGACATATAATAATCAAGATTCCAAAACTTCAGCATCGAAACAGAACCCAGAAAAAGGAAAGTTTACCTGAATCATGGATGACTTCTCAATAAAAAACCCAAGAAGAGCTTGGAGTTAAATATTTCAAGGCCTAAATACAAACAGCTTCCAACCCAGACTGATAGATGCTGTAAAATGTATCCTTCAAAATTAATGGGGAAATAAGACAACTCTATGACAAAGAATAACTGAAAATATACATGACCACCAAACCAACCCTACAAAAAATACTGAAAGATATTGTAGACAGAGATAAACATTACCACAATTCCAAGAAGAAGAACAGAAAGAAACCACCAAGGAGGACAAGGAATTAAACAGAGGAAAAGCAAGGAGCCAACAGTGGGAAAAAGCATGACAAGGATAAGCCAATACATATCAATGTAAAGATAAGCGAATACACATCAGTTGGAACTGTCCATTCCCCAATCTAAAGAAACAGACTGGCAGGATGGATCCAAGAAATAAAATCCAACAATGTGCTCTATACAAGAATCACATTTAACTAAAAAGAAATTAATAGACTAAATCTCAAAGGATGGAAAACAATACTCCATGCAGCAAGAACCCAGAAAAAAAGCAAGGGTAGCTACTCTGTTTGAAGATAATATGAACTTCAAATTAAGAATGACCAGAAGAGGTAACAAATGTCACTATACACTTGTAAAGGGAAAACTTCAGGAGAAGGAGATGGTCATAAATGAGTATGTAAAAATATGGGAGCACACAACTAGATAAAGCTAATACTAACAGACATTTAAAAATCTCATAAGCAACAACACAACTGTAATGGGGGCTCTCAGCACTCTACTGCAGCAGACAGACAGATGACTAAAACAAAAAACTAGCAAAGAAATATCAGATTTGAACCAAACCTGGGAAAAATGGACCTATCAGATGTTTGCAGAGTATTCCACTCAATGATATCAGAATGCATATCCTTCTCAGCTGCAAATGAGACAGTCTCTAAAATAGACAATATACTAGCCCACAGAACATGCTTATGTAAATGTAAAGGAAATTAAATTATCCTATGCATGTAATTGAACCATAGTGGAGTGAAATTGGAAATTAATGGCAAAACAAACTACAAAAACTTCATAAACAGAAGGAAATTAATCAACATGCTCAAAACAACCAATGGGTCAACAGATAAAATTAGACAAAAGATTAAGCAATATCTACGATTAAATGAAAATGCAGGCACAACATGCCAAAACCAGTGTGATATAATGAAAGTAGTCCTAAAAAGAAAGTTCAAAGTGGTGAATTCTCACATCAGGAAAACAGAACGAGCACTAATAAACTACCCCATCTTGCACATCAAGCTTCTAGGAAATGAAGTGCAAGTCAGGCCCAAACACAACACAAGGGAGGAAATTATAAAGACTAGAGCAAAAATTAATACAAGGGAAATTAAGAAAACAATAGAGAGAATTAATCAGAGTCAGTTCTTTGAAAGAATAAATAAAATTGATAAACTTATCAAGAAAAGGAAAGATTCAAATTCATGGATTCAGGAATGAAAACGGTGAAATCACTACAGATTCTGTGGAAATTCAAAAGAACATCAATACCTACTTTGAAAATCTTTACTCTCATAGGACTGAAAACACAGAAGAAATGTACAGATTCCTAGATATGTATGAATTACCAAACCTGAGTCAAGAAGATATAAAAATTGTGAATAACCTAATATCAGTTAAAGAAATTACGAATGTAAGGAAACTTACCAATGAAGAAAAGCTCAGGTCCTGATGGATTCACTGTTAAATTCTACAAGAAATTTAGAGAAGACTTAACACCACTACTTCTCACACTCTTTAATGAAATTAAAAGGGAATCAATACTTTCAAATTCATTTCTGGAAGCAAGCATTACAGTAATGCCAAAATTGAAGGACACAGCTAAAAAAAAAAAAAAAAAGAGAGAGAGAGAATTACAGGCCAATCACTCTAACCAATACAAATGCAAAAATCCTCAGTAAGATACTAGCAAATAAAATTTAACAAATCATCAAGAACATTATATAGCCTCACCATGTGCAACTCATCTCAGGAATTCACAGATGGTTCAACCTATGTAAATCAATAAATGTAAAACACTATATCAACAGAGCCAAAGACAAAATCATCATCATCTCAATAGATGAAGAAAAAACTTTGACAAAGTTCAACACTCGTTCATGATAATTAAAAAAAAAAAAAACAGAAAATTGAAATAGATGCTCTTTATCTCAATCTGATAAAAAAAAAAAAAAACCCTCTATGGGAAACCAGCAGCCAATATCATACTAAATGAATAAAAAAAAATGGAAGCTTTCCCTCTAAAAGTAGATACAAGACAAAGATGTCCACTATCACCACTCCCATTCAATATAGTAATGGAAATATTAGCCAGAGCAATTAGACAAGGAAGAAAAATAAATGCAATAAGGATAAGATAGGAAGAAGTTAAACTACCCTTATTCATAGATGACATAATAATCTAGATAGCAGACTCTAAATACTTCACCAAAAGATACCTGAGTTAATAACCAAATTCAGTAGCACAGCTGGATACAAAGTCAACATTCAAAAATCAATAGTTTCCTGTACAAAAACAACAAAACTCACTGAGAGAGAAATCAAGGAAACCACAGAAACCACAGCCTTTATAATAGCATCCAAAAAATACTTAGAAATCAATTTAATAAAAGCAAAAGATCTATACATTGAAAAGTACAGTACTCTAAAAATGAAATCAAATAGGATATCAGGAAATGGAAAGATATCCCTTGCTCATGAGTAGGAAGAGCCAATATAGTGAAAGTGGCCATACTTCCAAAATTATTATATGGATTTAATGCAATCCTGATCAAATTGCCACTAGAATACCTCATAGAACTAGAAAAGCCTTTTTTTTTTTTTTTCAGAACCTGGGAAATTCAGACCCTTGACCTTGCGAAGCACTTATTCCACTGAGCCATCTCCCTGACTCCAAGAAAACATTCTTAAAATTCATTTGGGTCCAGAACAGAGCTAGATAGAAAGAGCAATTCTGAGCAACAAAGCCAAGGCAGGAGACATTACAATCCCTGACTTGAAATTATACTACCAACATATGAGAACCTGTACTATAACATCATGCAAATCAGTTGCATTCCAAATTTTCTGATCAAGGAGATTATGGGGCCAAAGAGGAAAGAGATAGATGATGTAGAGTGTGCCTAAGAAGAGTCACATGGACAGAAAACATTCTCTCAGGCTTTCACACAGAGCAAATTGGTCAAGCAATGGCTGTCATTCATCCAAATGGCTGACACAGACAAAAGATCTACAAACTGCGGTACAATTTCTCAGGATAAATCCTGAGGTGATTTGACTGACTTTAACCAGATACAAAAGCTATAATTCTTGTTACATAGGTCTAGCTTTATCTTGGTCTTAACCATCCAGCAGAAAAGTATAAAAACGAAGTATAAGAAGTAAAGACATATTATTATGCTGAGCTGTAGAAGGCTCAAGTCAACAACTTCTGACATTGTCAGACATACAGAAATCCCAATACTATTATGGACTACTGGACCATTTATGAATATTTTGCTGAATTCACACACCTATAATATTTAAATGACAAAACTAAACAAAAAAGGGGGTACAAATGAATGACCATTTTGTATCTGTATATTCAAAATAGTTAAGATAGATATAAAGCTATATTCTCTTAATGAATAGAGGGATCTGTTCTAATAGTATTTGTAAATAGAATATCATGTCTGCATCTTGTACAACAAATAACCACTAAGAAAACAATATGTAATGTATTAATTATTGAATCTGTCCTACTAGTTTGATTTGAAACTGTCTCATTGCTATTTGTTCTTCAACAAAATTATGGGAAAAAAGAAAAATAAATTACACTACAAAGCTACTGTGATAAAATCAGCATAATAATGGCATTAAACATTTGTGAGGACCAGTGGAGTAGATTAGAAGATGCAGAAGTAACTCCAAACATGCTCAGCCATCTTATCTTTGACAAAGGAGTCAATCATGTTCCCTAGAAGAAAGATAAGTCTCCTTTAAAATGATGTTGGAAAAACTGGCTTTCTACATGCTGAAGATTCAAACCTAGACCTATGTCTATCACCATGACATGGGTTAAAATAATGAAGTCAAATGGTTCAAAGATCTAAATATTAAGAAAGAAAAACTAAGTCTACTAGAGGAGGAAGTAGGTAGAAATCTTGAAGACACAGATGTAGGCAGAGAATTCATGACCAAAACCCAAACTGTAGAGAAAATATTTCAAAGAATCAACAAATAGGACCTTATCTTTTTTATCTGTGCAATTTTTTTTATTAATTTCATTGAGAAACAAACAGCGATAAGACAGTTTCAAAACCGATTAGTAGGGCAGTTGCAATACTTAATACATCGCATATTGTCCTCATAGTGATTATTACTACAAGTCTTTCATTGAATTAAGAGAAAGTAGCTGTATATCTATCCTATTTGTATATACAGATACAAAATGGCCCTTTATTTGTATCTTTTTCTGTTTACTTTTGTCAGAGATGGGTATTCCATTGCCATTTAAATATTGTAGGTGCTTATCTTCTTAAAAAGCTTTTCACTTCAAAACAGAGTGAAAAGACAACCCACAGACTGGGGAAAAGTTTTGCCGATTATCCCTCAAAGGACTTATATCCAAAATACATAAAATATTGAAAAAAGTCAGACCCCCAAAATTCAAAGATTCAATCCAAAAATGGGCATCTCAGATGAATATTCTTTCCAGAGGAAGAAATATAAATGGCAAATAAATACATGAAAGAATGTTAAATGTCATTGATCATGCAAGATGTGCAAATTAAAACAACCCAGATTTTATCTCACGCTACAAAAAATTGGCTGTCATCAAGAAATCAAGTCAGCCAGTAACAAATGCTGGAGGGGCTGTGAGGAAAAGTAACCTTTCCCGATTGTTGCTGGAAGAGCAGACTGGTGTGAAAATTGTAGAAATCAGTATGGAGATTCCTCAAAAATCTAGGGTTAGAGGTCCCACTTGATCTAGCTAGTCCCCTTCTGAAAATCCTTGCAAAAGAATTAAAAACATCATACCACAGCAAATATATACATCTATATTTACAGCAGCACAATTTGTAATATTAAATCCTGGAAACAACCCAAATTGCTCATCAACCAAAGAATAGATGAGATGTGGTTTTGTATACAATGCGGTACTACTTACCCATAAAGTTGGATAACCGTGAGACTTCCGTAAGTAAGCAGACGCAACTGGAGATCACACTCGGTGAAGTAAATCAAACTCACATGAGTAAATATTGTATTGTCTCCCTGGCATAAGAAATTATATGAGTAATAAGATCTCAAATGAACAACAGATATTGTGAGATGGGAAGAAATTGTTAAAAAGAAAAAAGGAACTAGGATGGGGAAAGGTGAAAGGGAAAAGAGAAAAGAGAAAAATTCTAGTCTTTTAATTCATAGAGAATTTGTGCAAATATCAATTAGAGAATTTTTTATTCCTACATCTTGTACTCTGCATCACTACTTTAAAATAATTTGCAACCATTATTAGTATTATTATTAGTTTGCAATTATTATTACTATTATTCTATCATCTTGTTATGAAATTTTGTTTTACCTTCTTTTCTATTAAAAAAAAAAGTACTGTTGCCTAGAAGTAGGTCCAGGCATAGTTTTAAAGCTTTAGTTGGTGATTCTACTATCTAAAAGTTTGAAATACTAGCTGGAGGCTGTAGCTCACAATTGTTGCTCCCCATTGGAATCACATGGAGATCTTTTTAAAATTCTGACTTGTATAAGACTTGAGATCAATTAAATCTCTAGGAATAGATCAGTTCTCAATGGGTTTTAATAGCCCCCCCAAGTGATTCTGCTAAGTAAGCAACTTTGAGAATCAATTGTTTGACAAACCTTTCCCACCTCCCTATAAAAACACAGGGAAACCTCTGGAAACAAACAGAAGTTGCTCATTCCCTAACAATAAGACATTAACTTCATGCCTTGGACCACATTCCTTACCTACTGACAAATATCCATTCTTCCCAACAAGTCCACTGAACTTGATTTCTCTGTGATAATTCTTACATAACACTGTGCATTCTCTCTTCCTACAAGGAGATAATCCTGATCCCAGGTGTCAGCTGCTTTCAGGGGCCTCTCAGTTCCTACAATGTTCCTGACATGAATTCCTTTTGGCAAACACAAAAAGACACACAAGTACACATACAGTGTAGACAGCATGTTGTATTCTGATGCTGACACCTGATACTTGCCTGCATTCAAAAGCATGGGATAAATATCTGGTACCAATGGAAAGGAAGAATCTATGCCAGATTTATCTAGAGTGGTGCCTTAGTTCGTGAACTCAATTCTTTCTGCAATTCTAGTCACAAACTGAATTGGACGAGAACCGAATCAAATCCAATGGTTAAATTGTATATTGACTTCATGGGGAAATTTGATTTGGTTCCTGTCCAATTCCATTTTCAACCCCAATTGTGGAAGGAATTAAGTTCTTAAACTAAGGCACCACTGTATTCTTAAGCTAGGGAGGGAGCAGGGATTGGAGACTGCTAGAGAGAAAGGGACCTAATCATATTTTTAATAATTTTCTATAAAATATCTGAAGCAAAGTTTAACAAAATATTAACATCTGTTAATTCTGCATAGTGGATTCATAGGTGTTTATCATTCTCACAGTTTTTATATGTTGGACACCTTTCATTAAAATCTAAAAACCGTCATAAAGTTTTTAAAAAGTTGTCACTATATGTACAGGATATTCACTCCAGGAACTAGACTGAAAAAGCTAATATGCCCTTTCAATGATCAAATTCATATTTGCTTTGTTTTCAGTGACCAGCATGGTTCTAGATCTGCATCAAAGTAGAAGCCACTGCCCACATGCGGCTAGGTGAACTAAAACTAAAACCATTTAAACTTAAAATTCAGTTCTTTAGAGGCAGTTGGCATGCACCAGTGCTCGCTGCCCACATGCAGCTAATGGCTAGAACACTAACACAGATTAAGGACATCTCCTTCACTACACAAATTTCTATGGACAGCTCTGGTCTAAATAATAATAGGCAATTATGTAATAAGATGCAAATGAATTTTCAGAAATTACTCCTCATCCTTCTTTATGTTTGCATGAACCAAAGCAATTTGTGATTTATGGGTTAGGAATAATACAAGTAAATAAGTGGTAATTCTTTTGTGAATCTTTCTGAAAAACAAGTATAAAAGTCAAAAATGGCTAAATCCATATACAAAGAACTGCACATTTAAAATATTTTTATATACTTAGCTATTTCTTGGGTGATGTACAAAAATATCCGACCACTGACAAATATTAGATTTTTAATATTAAATAATGGGAAGAACCAACTGACATTAAGTGTTAGGGAAATTGTCTAAATAACCAGGCTGTAGCTCACGATTGCTACACATTATCATTTCAAGATTTTCAAATTACAAAGCGAAACAGATGTTATGACAGATAAAATAATAAAATCTGGAGAAAAACAGAAAAGATCACCAGACTTCCCTCCAGCTGTACATTGGGGACCTACCCCCACAGTGTAACAAGAGTTTTCCACACCTTGCTCTTTGTTCATGCAAGCATACCAAAGCAGCAACCAACACAGAGAGCAGTTTTGTTTGTTTTAATTGAAGAGAGCCATGTTACACATTTTGCTACTTACTGGTAAAAATAATACACCTCTCTACATATGACTTTTTCCAATTTTCCTGCATGTACATTGAGGTATACATATAAAATCACTCTACGGAAAATATATATACATATATATTATATATATATATAATATATATAATATATATTATATACATATATATATATATATATAATAAAATGGGCTGTAACTTATGCTGCACAGGAGCAGGCAGCAGTGGTATTTTCTTGTGTCCTTACTTCCCTGTACTCCACTCCCTCTCCTGAACTTTCCATCCCCACAACCACCTCCATCTCAGATATCCAGATTAACAAGAACTGGTAATCTGCCACATTTTCACACTTATGAAATCAGACATAGAAATAAACTCTCATTTGTGTGTGTGTGTGTGTGTGTGTGTGTTTGGTGTTGGCAAATTCAGGACCTTTCACATGCTAGCAAGCACACTACCTCTAACTATAGTCCTCTCCCTCAGCATATATATATCTTCCAGATCTGGGGATTGAACTCAGGCCCTTGCACTTGCCAGGGAAGCGCTTATTCCACTGAGCCATCTCCCCAGCCCCCCCAGCACATATTATTGTGTTCAGATGCAATCTGAATCTGTAAAGCAATCTGGCAAAATACATTAAAATTATCTCCTACCTATGTCAGCAATGTGAAACAGGATCTTTCTCTTTCTCTCTCTCTCTCTCTCATATACACACACACAAAGATGTTATTGTGTTAATTGCTTTTAGAAATTTTTCCCATCTAATATAGGTTTATTTCATTGTGCACACTGACAATTACAAGACTTCATATTTTTCATCTACTAGTTACTCAGATACATTTTTCTAATAAATGTATTTGTTTATATATCTCTTTTCCCTGCTAATCTGAGTTCTATGCTTTTCTTCTCTATATATCTTTTTATATAATTTTTTTAATGTATTTGGTTGTTCCAGGGTCTCACTACACAGCTGGGACTCATAGTGATCCTCCTGTTTGCAGCCTCCCCAGTGCTGGGATTACAGGTGTACACCACTACACCTGGACTCTGTGGACAGCTCAACCCGCCCTGGAGACAGGGCTAGAGTGACATGTAGTGTTGGGCATTGAACCATGGTCCCTAAACCTGCTAAGCTTGCCTCAGCAGGCACTTTATTCTGCTGAGCTATCTCACCAGCCCCTCTCTATATAAATATTAACTGCTCATTTACACTAGCTTTTTATTTATTTATTTTTACAAATCAATGGTCATCTGATTTGGCTAATATCACTGCAATTTAAGATTTTAAAAACAAGTGTCTTTTCTGCTCTAAGCTTTAAATATTCCACGAAGATTAAGAAATCCACCCTTCAACTACACATACACTCCCCAAGAGTTTCTTTTTTGCTTGAGGTTGCTTTTCACTTTGTCGATCAGGTTGGCCTTAAAATTGCTTATTTAGCCCAGGCTGGCTTCTAACTCATAATGATCATCCTATCTCAGCCTCCCAACTGGGATTATAGGCATGTGTCACCACACCCAGCCTCCCAAGATTTTCTTTAAACAATATTTCACATGAACCTAATGTCCCTAGTATTTATTTTTAAGCATGTGGAAGTGAGGGTCCCACTCTGTTTCATCCACCTGGATGGTAGGTCACAGGTTTTTCTAGCACCATTTATTAAATAAACTATTCTCTCCCCATTGAATTGAAATGTCTTCCTTGTACTGCTCATATACACTAAGATCTAATTATGTATAGTTCATTTTTTTTTCACAGCCTGTTGTTCCCATATCCTATTAACTTGACAATTATTTTTTTAGGTTGTCATATCCAAGGCAAATCTTCATTCTTGTTTTTCATAATGTTCTTAGCTGTTCCTGGATATTAATTTTTCTATGTAAACCTTGTGATCATTCATCCTAAATTAAGTAAAACAATAACTCAAAAATGCTGTAGGAAGTTTAACTGTGTATGTTAATTAGGGCAGAAGACTTCAAGGAAAATAAGTAATCCCACTCAAGGTCATGCTAGCTTCCATTTTAGATCTTGATTTAACTGTTTTTCACTTAAATGCTGTATGTTGTTAAATATCATCATGTTTTATGAAACTTGGGTCATTTTCATCCAGTGAATGTTCATTTAGCATATATAATGTTCCAGGCTTTGTCTAATATGGAAGTCTTAGTTACATTCTCCTGTTGCTGGGACAAAATAGCCAACACCCCCAATTAAGGACGAAAAGGTTTATTTAGCTCACAGTTGGTGTAGGCTTCAGTTCATACTCAGCTGGCTCAAAGGCAGAGTAGCACATGGAAGTGAGTGGCAGCTCACAGTGTCGAGAAACAGCAAAACAGCACAAGCAAAGGCAGGAACAGACAGTGGCAGCAGGGGCAAAGGCAAGCCTCTCTCCTTTCCTTATATTTCCTTCAAGCTATCTGTCCCATGGTGGATATAGCTCTCACATCCACAGTCCCAGCAGTTCTGACACCCATAATCCTAGCCTTGGATCATGAACTAACCACAAACTCTAGAACCACCCCTTAATGACTGCATGAGGCTTTACACACAAACCATAACAGGAGGACACTGACTTAAAAACACAATCACCACCTGAGTATAGTTTACACATTATTCTAAGGCAATTTTCTACTACTGTAACCACACTAAAAATGGGATAAATTACAGAGAATAGTTTGTTTGGCTGGCAGTTCAGGAGGCTGAAAGCCCAAGCTCATGGTGATGGTATCCAGCAAGACCCTCCCCCTTGCCTTTTAACATGAAGTAACAGCAAGTGAGAAGGAGAAAAGGGAGAGAAGAATAGTGGGTATCACACTTGCCCTTTCTGAGGAGCACACTCCCATGGCAACTAATGCACTTCTGTGACAAGAGCAATGACCCATGCCCCAGGACGCATTTCGCATGACCCAGCCACCACTGAAAACTTCTGCCTCTTCCTACCACAACAGTCAAATGTTAAATTATCACCTAAAATTTTTTTCCTTGTTTTCCTGTTCTATTTCCCATCTTTTCTAGAAATTACAAAACAGTATTGATACCACTGGGCATCATTAGCTAGTCCCAATCGTTGTGTTTCACAACTTATAGTATTTGTTACTAGATTTTAGTACATATTACTTTTCACATGTAAAAATATTCCAGTTTTGCTTAGATTTATATTAGAAATGTTTTCTACATTTATTAGTTTAGTAAAGTTTTATTGCCAGCAAATATTGTATTGTATTCTTGGAGTAAACCTTACTTGATCAAGTTTTATTATTCTTTTACTATATTCTTAGACTAATCAATAGTTTAAAATTTTCATTTAGTCAGTAAATGAGACTGGGTGCTATTTTTAGATAGCATTTAATGGCAGTTTCGAACATTAAATTAATAGTGACTTCGTTGAGTTTCCATTCCCAACTCTGCTACCACCCTGCCCCATGGCGAAGAATTTTGCTAATTCTAAGTATTGTTCATGACCTAGGAAGTTGTTAAAAACTCATAATCTCAGGCCCTAGAGTAGGCCTGTGGAATGAAAATACACATCAACAAAAGCTCCAGGTATGTTGTATGCACAGTAAGACTGGAGAAGCTGTAGCCGAGAATAATTTAAAGTTTAAAGAGCATTGGGATTTTTTTGTAAAGTCATGCAGAACTCAAGATACAAAGTCATCCAATCATGCCAACTTCTTACACTTTTTTAATCTATGTTAAATGGTTTATTCAAAGTCCCAGGCGCTTGGGTCAATTTTAGCATTTTGTATTTTGCTAAGAAGTCATCTGTAGCCCTGATCTTTACAACCTTATTAACATAGCACTCTTCTTACTATTACAATCTCTTTAGTCTCCTTCACTAACCAGTGATGACTGGCTCTTTCCTCATCTTAAATCTTACTAGCAAACTTATAAACACTTTATTTTCTTCAAAGAACCAGCTTTTGTAGCCATATGAATCTTTCCAATACAAATGGAGAGGGAGGGAATTTAATGTGAATGATTACTATGGATGAGTTGTTTTGCTCTCCATTAACATCAAAGCCTAGTACACATGCAAATCTGAACTTCCAGGGACCAAAGCATGAGAATAAAAGATTCATATCAATTTTTAATTTATGAATCTATTTGGATAGGGACCTACCTCCACCTAAATTGCCTTTCATATTCTAATGTGTGCCTAATCACATTCTAAATGCCATCGATTGCCCTAGTAGTATAACTCACTAAATCTTGCTTTATAGTTTATATGCTTTTAATAGGCAAGTTGCATTTGAGATTCATATCTGAGAAGGTCTAACAGATCTTTTACTAAGGGGAATGTAGTACCTAAAACGATTTTCATACACTGAGGTCACATGGGGCCTTCAAAATGCCATCTCCCCAGATAGCCAAAGAGCAGCCATAGGAGGGGCAAGCAGAGAACTGAGGAAGGCCCTCTCTCACAGAGAGCCATGGGCTGAAATTTTAGCCAAGCGCAGATGTAGGAAATGGCAGATCTCAAATATTCACCATAGAAACAATTCTGCTAAATGCACTTGCTTCTCACACCAACTAAGGTATCAAGGTTCTGTTTACCTTCTTAAAAATGTATGAAAAAATCTCTACTCCTACTTACACACTTTCAATTTTTACCCTTGGCAAATATTCAGACAAGGATTTCAAAGGCCAATAACTGTATGCTTTTGGACACAAACTGACCCAAGATTAGGATAATAGCTTTTACAGCATATAGTTCATTGAATTTGGGATTTTAAGTTCACTGATAGACTGGTATGCTGATCATCATTGAGAAATTACTAAGATACTGCTGAAACCCTTCACAAAATTAATTTTAATCTTGTGCTGCAGACCAGAGAATTCAGATCCACATCAATATAGTATGTATTCAGTCAAAGCTTTTTTGGTGGTATATGTAGCTCTACTTTAAGTATCTGGACTAGAAACCATCTTAACTTCCTATTTCTGGCAGTACTGTGCTGAAAACATCTATGTCCTCTAATAAGTAATGCTGAGGATTGAAGAGAAAATAATCGTCAATCCTTCCTACCTCAGAGATCTAATGAATGCACCCATTTGATACTGTTTTCCTTATATGTATTTGGTACAGGGTCTAGCTACACAGCTCAGACTCATAGTGATCCTTCTCTTTTCAGCCTCCCCAGCACTGGTACGACAGGTGTGCACCACCTCGCCTGGTCGGATACTGTTTTCTCTAATTAAAACATTCCTCTCTTAAGCCCCAAGGGGGAGGTTAAAAAAAAAAAAAAAAAAAAACCATAAAATTATGGAAATAATGAACTCCATTGCATTTAGGTTAGAAATAACACTAAAGGATATTTTGACAATGACATTTTACATAGGCAGAATATTCATTATGAAGCAAATAAAAATAGCTACAGTAAAAGTCTGGCTTTTAAAGATTTTTGAATTTATTATATTTTTCTTCTGAGATCTAAATTTAAATCCTGTAACAGTGCTCCTCTCTATTCAAAGTCCTAGAAAGAGAAGATATACAGACACTACAGGATTGTTCTGTTTTTTGAGAAGTTAGAGCTGGTATCCACAAAATATTCCCCAAAAACTGTTCTCTTCAGCTAATGCCACACAGAAATTGTTTTTTTCCTCCATTTAGTACCCAGTGGTTGAGTGTCTGCCATAGTACAGTCCCTCAGTCTGCTGGGGAGACAAACCAGGCAAGAGGGCTCTGCACTATAAGTAGCCAAATGAACACCTTATGGCTATTTGTGGAAAACTTGGAAACACCATGAATGTAACTTGGGGGACAGGTTATCCTTCCGTCCATGGAAGATTAGCTAATGGAAAGGAAAGGGAATCATGCAGAAAGGACAAGAACATAGATAACAAGCAAATTATTACTGAAGCAAAAGATTTACTGATCAGACACAGATAAGGAAGACATTGTTGAGTTTCCCTATTAAAGTTGTATGTAATCCTTTGACATATCTAGTGCTAACACAACCTTGAAAGGGTATTAGTTTTCAGATGTGGGAAAAGACGCACAGAGACTAAGTAATTTATAGGGTCACACAACTAGGAAATGGCAGAGGACTGGACCCAGAAGCAACCCTTTTTTTCCTAATCTGCTTGGCAGCTAGGTGGGAGAAACAATTTTAAAGAGACAGGATTAGAAGAAATGTTTGTAATCTTACTGCAATAGTCCAGGCAAAAAACTGACAAGACCTCAACATCAAATGCTAGGCCCAAAGGTGCTAGACTCAAGACTCCCTGAAATAAAACAAGTTTTGGCTCCAACACACCAACCAATTGAGGACACGATACTTTTGTGCTTCAATTTCTCTATGAACTAGTAATATCAATTATTACCTGATATTCCCTAAGAATTACATGCAATCACATATGCAACTTTGAGTAAACCTCAGTATGCAAAGCTAATCATTATAATGGTACAGACAACACAATTAAAGATTACACTGAAGTGACTAAATTTAGTACAAGGATGGATGAGATTGCTCCGCAGATAAAGCGCCTGCTTAGGCAAGTGCAAGGACTAGGGTTCGATCACCAGTACATGCCATGAAGCCCAGCTCCCAGGCATGCGGAGATGGCCACTGAGATGGGGTTTGGTGGTGCACACCTGTAATCTCAGCACTGGAGAGGCTGAAAACAGGAGGATCATGAGTTGGAGCTTGCTGTGAAACCCTGTACCAAATAAAAATAAATAGCAGGATTTAGAGAATGATACAGGCACAGGGAGAGGAGGTAATGAAATAAAAGGCAGGGAAGACTACCCAGTGGAGGCTGAAAACAGGAGGATCACTGAGTCCAAGCTGTGTAGTGAAACCCTGTACCAAATATAAATAAATAAATTAAATAAATAAATAAATAAATAGCAGGATTTAGGGAATGATACGGGCACAAGGAGAGGAGGCAATGAAAGAAAAGACAGGGAAGACTACCCAATTTTTAACTTATCAGGTATCTTACTACACAGACCACCACTGTTGATGAAGAAACTGGTTTAGCGCAGAGATTATTTTCTTTTCCTTAAACTAGTAACAGAACATTTACAAGTAGACATCTACAGTGTGCAGTTGAATACAAATATGAACCTGGTAAATGCTATAGGGTAGCCATTATCAAATAAGTAATAATAAAATGTGAATGTAAAGCCAAGGTATTCTTCATTCTAAAAAATATGGACTTTTATTTGGTGCTAATGCATAAAATGTAACAAAATTCAAATACAGGAAAATACAGAAGTTGAGATTTAGTGTTAGGAAAATGGAGAATAACTTCTATCTGATGTGTATTTTTGTTTAGAAAAAGTGTGCTAAAAGAATTTTGATCCCGAATCATAAACACCAAACAACAACAAATTCCCTTTATACTTTCAGACTGAGTCCAAGATTTTGCAAAAACACTTATCTCTATTAAATACAAAATTTACAAAAATTACATTTTTGTAACAGTTCTTACAGCACAATAAAAAGGGTGGGGCCTCAACACTGTCCCAGGAGTGACAGTAGCTCTTCATGGTCAGGTCGCTAACAGACCAGATTTCATCTATTTCAAGTCATTTCTCCTTAATATTGAGTTTTGTTTCTCTCAGTGAAAAACCTAACATAAGCCTGCTTTATCCACTTAGCAAAATATCAAGTGATGTGAATTATCTTGCCATTTGTGGAACAAAGGCTTTCCTTAAAACTAAGT
Organism: Ctenomys sociabilis; assembly: GCA_004027165.1. Classification (NCBI taxonomy): domain Eukaryota; kingdom Metazoa; phylum Chordata; class Mammalia; order Rodentia; family Ctenomyidae; genus Ctenomys; species Ctenomys sociabilis. The sequence goes on from PVKA01011295.1 coordinate 34,861, forward strand.
ATTACTAGGATTTAACAGTATGCCATCATGAAACTCAAACCTTGAGACACAAGCAACCCCCAAGACATAGCAATTTTAGCTCAAAGCAGCTGTGATGCAACCACTAGGAGACCTGTGAACTTTCTGCTTTTATCTTCCCTCATCACACAGCCTATAATGCAGGAATGTCTGGCCCCTCAAAGTCTCACATGAGGACTGGAAGCAGCAGTCTGGGATGGGTATCTATATTACCTAGCAATAAGAGCACCGGTGCCATTTTTGGCAACATAAAGTCTTTTGTATATGGTTATCTGCCTCACAACTAAACATTTCATATCCCTGCTCAGCCACCACCCAATACCAGAACACAATCGGCTGGAGTGTCCGACTATAAAAATAGTAATTTCATGTCCCATCAATTCTAGAATGACTAACAGAAACTTTAGTGGGCTTTTTTGTTTTGATATAAGCACCCAGCTGCTAACATTAAATAATGGAATCCTTGATGAAAGTTCCCTTTGGATAGGCCTAACCACTTAATCTCATTTGCTATTTCTACAAGTGTGCATGGGATCACAAGGTAGACTCCATACAGCATGGACATTAATGACAAACCTCCCAGCAGCCCAGGCCAGACAAACCCATCAAAAAGTAGCTGTGACATTCAACAAAGGGCAAAGCTCATTCCTTGTTCCAGGGAGAATATCACACCTCAGTCCTGCCTCACCTGTGGGCCAGCTCTAGACAGAAGGCAGAAGGGATAAAATGTTGATGCTGACATACTCTCCTTATGCCAACCCTACCCACTCACAATGAAGTGACAAATGCTGTAAACCCAACTGACAGAAACAATTCAAAATGTAATCACTAAAGACAAAGCAAGGTCAACTGTCACAAAAAGTTAGTATTAAGTCTCAGATGCTCCTTTCTGCCTCTTCCCACAGTAGACACAAGATTAGGGACTTGAATACCCTCCAAGCCAAATGAGGGAAATAACAGAAGCATTTCAGAAAGCTTCTCTCAGATATTATCTAACCACTACCTTTTAAAATTAAAGAATTCTAGGAGCTGAAGACAGTTCATCAGTCTAAGCACCTACCACCCAAGCACAAGGACCTGGGTTCAAAACTCAGTACCACATGCAATACCAGCCCCAGAACCCTGGGCATGTTGTCATCGTGGCACATGCCTGTAATTTTAGTACTCAGGAGACTGAGACAAGAGAATCACTATGAGTCAGAGCTGTGTAATGAGACCCTGCACCAAATCAATCAATCAATCAATAAAACTTTAAAAAATTAAATTCTAAGTACTGTACTAAAAAACTCTCATAGAGGTCAAAAATTTCATAGCCTTTCACACAGACAAAACGAACAAACAACACCTGAAGGAAAAGCCCCAAAGACATGCTAACTTCACTTTCCCACAGGTTTCACTCAACATCATTACCAATTACAGTTTGGGAGAACTAAAGCCACTTACTAATACCTGTGAAAAAAAGGAGAAGCATGCCATGGAGCTGACCAGCTGATCTTACCGAGCCTAACAAGCAGCTTTGCAGAATCTGTGCCCTGATGTAGAGTAGGAAATAAACAATTAGACAAAAAGTAAATGAGAAAGTCAGTTATAGACTTCACCAATATCTTGTACACCAGTTTGTAATCTTTAATTAGAATTAAGTTATCAAAGACAATGTACCTTTCAAGACTATGACAGTTTAACAGTGTTTAGCAATGGCTTTATTAAGTGAATGCTTGAAAGTTTTAACATTACATTCAGTTCACTTCACATTAATGTTTGCAAATACATTATTAACAATTTCTAAGTATTTCAAATTAACCAAGTTGAAGTATAGACAGCTTGCTCTCAACTCTGCTGCAGTGACAGGAAGACTAAAAGAAGCCTAGGACTTGAGTCCAAGTCTCTACCCAACAATCACTAAATCATCACTGGTGAACTCATATGTGGGAACTTCAAGGTTGAGGGGCGCAGGACCCTTCCTGATCCTGCCAGAGGCATCATAGTGTGACCCATGGCAAGGGCAGTAATAACCACCAAAATCTCCTGCATTTGCAATGGGTACACAACCGAGATGAGTACAAACACCAATCAGGATAACCCACTCAGGTTTCTTGACTCGATCTAAATCATGCTGTGGGTCCCTCAGCTGGGACACTTCAACTGCCGCTTCTTGCTCAATTTCCTTCTGGGTTCTATGACGCACAAACAGGGGTTTGCCTCTCCATTTGAAAGCCATGTTCTTGCCTTCCGGAATATCAGACAACTTGATTTCAATTTTCGACATGGCTAATACATCAGCAGAAGCACTCATGCTGGAAACAAACTGACTGACAGCATTCTTAGCAGCATACGCGACACCCACAGTAGTTGTTGCAGTTACCAAATATGAGAAGCCTTTTCTAGCTTCACTGCTCTCTTTTGAAGACTTCGTGCTATCTAAAACTTCAGCACGGCGATAGTCAGAGAAGTCCGGCACTCTGACATCTGTATGGGAAAAGCGAACAGATGCAGGGACTGCAAGACAAATAGAAGTTTGGAAAACAGTTAGATGAGAACCCTAACAGGGGCATGTCAGATAACAGACTTAACCAATTCACAAGCAAAAAATATAATTCTAAAACTGCAAAACATACTAGTCTCAGAAATACTCAAACTGGCAGTGCTAGCATATAAAATACTAAAAATGAAATGAAGTTAACCTCTCACATTGGTATGAAATTACATGATAATACTTATAATTTTGATTCCTTCTGATTACACACAGCTAATTCAGAATTTCTAATATCTCAGTGCACTGAATTAAAAGTTAAATAGCACAACAAATAGCAATACTTCAGTTTCTACAACTGCTAATGCCTATGACAGAACTGTGCTAAGTACTTCTAATATTCTCTGTGTAAGACTCCCAAATCTCATCCACTCTACCTGGCAAGCTGTGCGATCATCTTAAAGCAAATGTTTAGTCTCATATTCCTAACTATGTGATCTCTGAAAGAACTGCAAAAAAATAAATTCTGTATCATTTTTGTTGCTTTTGCTTTAAAACTAAAAAAAAAATCAGAAATATTAAATACTAAAGAATAGTCTATGCTCTTTCAATCTATGTTTTTATAGCCCAAAATTTAAGAACTTCTATTTTAGGCTTTAGGGCAAAAACATTACTTTATCTTCAGGTAAAATCAACTCATGGACAGAAAATGACATCTGTAGCAAAATAGATGAGCATTCAGCATGAAATCTTAAAAGAATAATTATTTCAACTTAGCAGGGAAAGGGGAAAAAGTTCCTGTATTACCCTCTTCAGCGATGGGCAGTAGCTTCCATCAGAGAAAGACATCACCTTTCATTTTCATTTTGTGAGTCCCGCAAGTAAGACACTTTCATCATAGGCTATAAAATGGGCCAAATGTTTGTGTCAAGTGAAGGTTAACTAAAGTAGTTGATGCCTACATAGTATTTGAAGGTTAACTAAAGTAGTTGATGCCTACATAGTTTTTAAAAACAAGTTATATCCTCTCATACCATATATAAATGTCTAACCAAAAAAGCTAAATTTATTATCACTTTTGAGTATGTTTAAGGATGTAAATCTCTTTTCAAATGACTTATCTGTTTTGGAAAATATGCCATAAAGTTTCCTTTGTAAAAAGGAGAACATTGTAAGTTGCTTAGTTTTGGAATATTAACAGTATACAAGCTAATGGATAAGAACACTAAATTGAATATCACTCTCAGATCTATTTGCTAAAATTTCTTCTTTCTCTTTTCTCTCTCTAGGTCCCAAAATAGGCTTGGAATGGAGTAAATAATCCAAAACCCACTGATGTTCCTCAATACTCATTCACAAATATTTTGGACCAATTGTAAACTTTGAGGTGGTGGACACAGTAAAACGAAGGACATAATTCTATGCTCTCAAGCCCAAGGTCATAACCCAAGAAACACAAAATAAAGTAGACAATGTTCCAAACTATAAAGGCATGGAACATTTTTTTTTTTTTTTTTTTTAACCTGATCCTAAATTGAGACTGAAAGGATGGAAAGAAAACTTTCAGATCCTCCAGTGGGAATATCTGTAAAAGAACAGACATGCTGGCAAGATAGCTCAGTGGAGTAAGTGGCAGTTTAGGTAAGTGCAGGGATCAGGGTTAGTTCCCTGGTCCTCCATGCCTCACCTGGCCCACCCCCACAGACCACTGGACCAGTGAACAGTCTGGGCATGGTGGTACATGTCGTCGGTAATCTCAGCCCACTGGCGTGGATGAGAAGGAGGATCACTACAAGTCCGAACTGCATAGTGAGAACTTGTACCAAATACATAAATAAATTTTAAAAAAAGAAAGAAACAAGGAAAAAAGGGCAGACAAGCTGGGCCGGGTGGCAAAAGCCTACTGTCTTAGATGCCCTGGAAGCAGAAGTGAACGATCATCAGGTGAGTTCAAGACTAGTCTAGGAAACATACTTAGGCCTCATCTGAAGAAAAAAAATGCACAAGAAAAAGTTGTCAAAGAGTCACAAAATAAAATGCCAATAGAGTCAAGCACGGAACACAAAATAACAAGTAACTTGGTGAGGACCGTGTCTGTGTCTAGCCCAGACAACTATGGGAGCAACCAATACACAGCACAATGCAGATTTCACCCATGGGGAAACCAGGGGCCAGTGCTGCTAGATTCCAATATTTCAATATTCCAGAAGATTTTTTTAATAAGTGCTATTTCACAATCTCCCACTGAGAAAACAAGAAATAAAGCACAGAACACAAAATAAACTGGGATCTTCTCCCAGAGTATGTGACATAAGCTACTGGAAAGGGCTAAATGCCTAGGTGTTCAGTCTGGTCGGATAGTCTGCTTTTCTGTTTCTTATCAACCTCTGTCTCCTCTGGAGGATTACATTCCGTTGTAAAACACCTTTGGCCAAGTGCCTGACCTTAAGTGACTTAAGTTGTGTATTATACTTTTGGGGAAGTGTGGGAATCCATGAAGAGGAAAGACTAAAGGAATCGGTAGTGCTGAAGTGGGTAATATCCCAAATCCTAGTAAAGCTCATACTTTTTGCGCATTTATTATAAAACTTTTTCGTGTAGGCCTCAGTACAAACCTACGAAATTCGTAGACGCACAAACCTATTGCACAGATGAGGAACATCTATACTTGCTCAAGGTCAAACTACCTGTAAGCAACAATACTTCTATCAGACTCTGCTGAGAGCAAGGAGACACCTGAATCGACGTGTACGCATGACCAGGAATAAACTGTAGCCTGCAGACCGGGGCTCAAACCGGCGCCAACGCAGAGCAACCCTCACAGACCAGGAGGCCGGCGCGGCAGCGTCACGCCAGCGCGCCCCATCCCGCGTCCTCAGCCAGCGGTGGCGGAGGCGCAGCGCGGCTCAAGGCCGCCGGCTACAGAAGTTGATCCCGCCCTCCTCGGCTGCTCCCCGGTCTAGGCAGGAGGGAGAGAAAGGGGAGTCCCCTCTACCCGGCTCACCATTGAGGCTCACAGAGGCCACCAGAGGCCGTCCCACGGCCTGGCCACTCAGAGACTCCCGGCACAGGAAAGGTCGCTTCACATCCAGCACCAGCGGCTCCGGGGTGGCGGGCACCGAAGCCTGTACCAAGGGCCTCAGCGCGCCCACCACCCCGCGGGACGTGGCCGAGAGGACGGGCGCGAACGGGCCCGAGCGAGCGGCGACCGACAACATGGCGACAATTGCTCCGGAGGCCGAGCCGGTTACCGGGATGACCTTCCGCCCGCGTCGCAGATTCGAAGAGGCGCAGGCTTATGACGTCAGCACGCCGGCCTCTGCAGCGCCCCGAGGGCGGAGTCAGTAGGAAAGGCGCACGTTGGGGGCGGGGCCTATGTAGAGGCGGGGGTAAGGGCGGGGCTTGGTGACGGATTCTTTATCCCGGGGTTCGTTCTGCAGTTACTGTCTTGAGTTGGACCACAAAAAAGGGCTGCGAGAAACATGCTGTGGGCTGACTTTGCGATTCTTTTGCAGAAGATAACGAAAAGTCTAATAGTTTTAAATGGGAGAGTTCTTCCTTACACATAGATGACCCAGATTATAGTACTTTCTCTGTGATATTTGTTTGCCGTCGTATAACAACAAATGACCATAAATCTGTGTGTAAAGCTGAATAATGAATTAAGCTTATTAAGCGTCTACTATGTATTGGATTTTGTGTTTTCCTGCATTCTGTCCCTACAAAGAAACTAGTTTTTCACCAACATTTTACCATTGAACATACAGTCTCTGTGGAGATCCTTGCCAGGGCAATTGCTTCTAACCAGGTTTCCCAAGGTGAGGCTTTGGGGAATGCAGGAAAGGAACATTTTCTGTCACATGGTGGGGAAGTTATGATTATTATTATCATCATCATTATTTTCTTCCAGTCTTTATGATTACCACAGTATGGAAAGTCTGACTTTGGCGAGAATGTAATTTCAGTTTATCTCTCCACTTACTAACCTCTCCCCTGAATTAGCCTGGAATTCAGAATAAGCTTTGAATTCAAGCAGACAACTGAATCCAGAGACAATTTAATAATATTGTTTACTTCAGGCTGTTTACTTTTTATCCATGATGTCTATATTCTCGTGAGACAGTCTATATTCTTGAGAGATAAAGTCTCTTCTTTTCATTCTTTTAGGTAAATTGAAAAAGTTATTCTGACTGTTAAGGAAATACAAATTCAAGCAGTACACCAGCTTGGCAGAGCCGTGCTATGATGTGGAAGTGGGCCGCTGAAGTTCCTCAGCAGGACTCTGCCCTGCATGCACTCTGACTTAGGCAAGTTTCCTGACCAGACTGGGCCTCAGTTTCCTCAAGTGTAGCATGGAGGCACTTTTGGTGGCACCTGTCTTGCAAAGTTACTGGATGGAATAAATGTGCTGATATAAGCAAAGCAAAGGAGGCAGCGAGTGAGGGTTTGCTGGCATTGCTTTTGTTCTGAAGCAGGCCCTCTGGAGCACACCTTGTTTCTCTGATCCCTGCTGATAAATTGCTGTTCCTCTCTAGGTTCACTACACACAGACCACTTCCTTTTTGACTCTACCAACGCCAAGTCTTGGCCTTGCTTGTAGTCTCTGGGACTGTGGCTTGCTCTGTAAGTCCAGGAGATGCTTCCTCAAGAGGCACATTGACTGAGCTTGCCCCAGCTAGCACAGAGCTTGCCCCCTGCAACAACTGAAGGGTAAAGCAGACACTTCCACAGCCACTATACAAGCCACGCACAGTTTGAGGGCTTTATATGAGATTATCTAATTCCTAGCAGGAATTAGAGGGTGAGAAGAATAAATGAAAAATGCATAAATAATCTTCACAAGGTGCACACAGTCTTGGTGTAAGGTGAGCAGGACTAAAATTGTTATCTCCATACTCCCTGGGCTCAATCCCAGCTCTGTTACTTACTAGCTGGATTATAGGGCAGGTTATATAAACTTTGTATGTGCCTCAGATGACAAAATAATAGTAACCCCCCCAAAGAGTTATTATAAAAATTAAATGGCTCAATAGACATCAAATGCACAGAACTCTGTCTGATATAAATGAGTGCTATGTAAATATCCACCACCACCACCATCATCATTCACCACTCCATTTTTTAGATGAATCAACTAGGAAGACAAATGCCTTCCCACAGACACATCACTGCTAAGTAAAAGAGTGTCTTCCAGTATCTAGTCCAGTGTTGTAGCTGTGAGAAGGTAAACTCTAGCTGAATATCTCTCCTTTGGAGGAAGGAAGAAGGCCAACAACTCGGAGTGGCAGGGGTATTGGAAGTTAGACCTACAGAGGCTGATCTGACTTACACTAGGTAGTTGTTGGTTTCTTTTTCATGAAAAAGATTATGATATTACCTTTTATGCTTCAGCCTACTCTTCCTTAAACACTGTACCTTGAAAGCTCTGGATGCAAATAGCCTGGCTGACGCACCAGCTCTACCCCTTACCAGGTGAGTGAGCTTCAGATTCCTTATCTGTAAAACAGGAGAAAAATGGGATTGCTTTACAGATTATATAACATATGAACTATAGTGTTTGGTATACAACAGGAGCCTACTAAATGTTTGCTGTTATTTTTGTGAAGTAGGACAAAATGGCAACAGGCCTGGCAGCATAAATAATTGGTAAGCTTCTTAGTAAGCATTAAATTTGAAAAACAAAGTATGTGGATGGACAAATGCAATGGAAGGCATAACATAAAGCCTTTGTTTTAGGAGCCAGGGAGATGGCTCAGTGGAATAAGCATTTCCCTGGCAAGCACAAGAGCCTGAGTTCAATTCCTGGTTCTGCAAAAAAAAAAAAAAAAAAAAAAAGCCTTTGCTTTAACCAATAGATAGTTTGTTTCCATCAGCTGTCAGGGGTCATAGATTGGACAGTCATTCTCTCCCCTGTTAGTTCCACCAGCGACCTATTGCACAAGTATGCGTGGTGCCATAGACCTTAGAATTAGTTGCTGACATTTGCAGATTGTGAGTCATCCACACAGACACTGATACACAGATGAATGCCTGCCCCATGCCCCCCCAGATGCCCATGTCTGCTATCTGGAACCTGAGCATTCACATGCTCCTTTACATAGCAAAAGACTCTGTGGATGTGATTAAAGCTCTTAAGATAAAAAGGTTACCCAGAGTTGTCCAAGTGGCACAGTGTAAGCACAGGGTTCTTAAAAGACAGAAGATGGGGGGAAAGGAGGCAGCCTGAATTGATGAATGCAGGTGGTTGACAGAGGCTGATTGAACTGCAAGGAAGCGGTTCCTGTTAGACTCTCCAGAAGAAATGCCACCCTGAAGATGAGTTTAGACTTCTGACCTCCAGAGTCCTAACATAATGTTATGTTGGTTTAAGCTACTAACTTTATTATAGTGCAATAGGAGATCACATGCACACGTGTGTGTGTGTGTGTCACACACACACGCACACACACACACACATACACGCACATTTGTCTTTTCTTTAAAACTTAAAAGATGTGACCACAGTTAGGTCTGTGTTGGGTGCTGTTCGCCGGAGCAGGCACTTGCTTGCTGAGTTGGGTCGCCTCCCACTGAGGCTGCTTCATCAGGTACATTCCCTGTCTATCCACCGAGGCCCCTGACTAAAGGATTCGGGTTTCCAGAATTTTATGATAAAGCTTGACCCATCGCTAAAAGCAGCAGGTTGCTAACAAGCAGTGGAATCTCTTAATGCCAAGAGTTGCATCTTGGGATGCATCCTACTCCCTGCCCTCTTGATGCGTCCATCCAGAAAACAGGTTATGGAGGGGCGTGGAGTAGAGAAGTAGATTGTCCTCTTATTTATAGCATGGCAAAGTTATGCCTAGGATTCTGAATGCGTGATCCACCTCGGGGAACGTGGCTCTCTGGCCGCCTGCAGCTCACCTTGTGCCTACACAGAAGGGCAGCCGCCACTCCACAGTAGGGGCCCCATGCCTGCGCTTGTTTCCACCCCATTACCTGGGGAAATTCCTGGCTTCTCATCTCCAGCTCCAGCCCTTGTGACAGCTTCAGGCCCTCCGTCAGCAGACTTCCCTCGCTTGAGCAGTGAGACATGAAGACTGGCAGCCGCTTGTGAGCTGCACAGACTGTCCCCAATTTAAACCATTTAAAATGCATTTGTGTTCCATGAAACTCATTTCCGTAATCCTGTGCCCCTACCTCTTTGAAAGATAGTAACCCTAGGGAGGAGAACAAATTAGCCAGAGAGGGGAAGTTCAGACATGCTAATATTTTAATCGCTCCTTTCTTTAACACATTAGTCACATTCATTAAGTATGATTAATTTGCAGGCTTTGTTGAGAATCCTATCAGTTTCCCTATCAGCCACACATCCATCTCTTGCCAAGCGAGTTGCAGCAGTGGCACTGAAAATCTCCACTTTTTACACCTGGATTGTATTATGTGCCCCTTAAAAATGTGTCGAGTTAATTGAGCCTATTTATATAAAACATTTGCTAAAGGCCTGGGATTCTGAGTGAGGATGCCTCAGTTTAATCCAAACTGTTCCTCTCGCTGTCTGACTTGTTTGGGGAAGTTACTAAAGCCTTCTTGGCCTTAGAGTTCCCTCTTGACAATTCATTCATTCATTTATCCATTCATTCATTCAAAAGACATTTGTTCAATGATTACTATATGTAATGTTATCTGTCTATTGCTGGAAATAGTGGTAAATATGGCAGACAAACCATTGAGAACCTTGTATTTTAGGGGAGTGAAATGGACAATAAATAAATAAAATAGGTGACACAGTGATACAATCTATGAAGAAAAGAAAACAAGGTGGCATAGAGTCCTGGCCTAGTGGTAGAGGTGGTCCTGCTCAAAGGGAAATCAGAGATCACCAGTGCAATCGTATTTCCATTTTATAAGTGAGAATGCTTATACCTCAGAAATAGGCTTTGTGGGCCCATTCATCAAATGAGGGCTGAGCATCTACTCAATGCCAGGACCGGGCTAAAGGCCAGGCACTCGGGCCCTTCTCTCAAAGCTCTTGTATTTGCTCAGTGCACTGAGCTGTGACTTTCTTTCTCCGGGTGTGAGAGCCAGGGAACTAGGCAAGGTGCTGCCCCACTGCTATCTGCTTGCCTCTAGCTAACTCCATGCTGACTCTGGAGACACAGAACAGAAAGTGAGTCCCCGTGCTGCCAGGTGGAGGCATTTGGAGTATAATCCCCTCCAGAAAGCCATCATTTCTGCATCACTTTGGGGCTTTTGTGCCACCCAGTGCTTCCCCACCCTGGTCCTCAGAGTGGGCATATCCTGAGAGAGAGAGGTCAAAGGCAAAGTGTTCTGCTGGAGAATTAGACATTTTCAGTAGGAAAGAGAAGGTTCAACAGGGTCAAGTTGAAGAAGTACGCCTCTGGCAAACCTCACATGACTTGTGGAAGACAAAGAATATGTTCATGTGATAGTGCCATAATCTATGGAGTAAAGAAAATAAGGCAGGGAGGGGAGAGAGTGCTGGGCTAGTGGTAAAGGGTGTTACTCTTCAAAAGGAACTCAGAGATCGTGACTTCAACCATATCCCCATTTTACAGATAAGAAGAGGGAAAGAATGACTTCTCAATCTCCCTCTCTGCCAGCCAAATGGATTTCATATACCTGTCCATCTTTGATTCAACTAAAAACTATTCACAGCTTTTCCTGTCAATCAAGTAAAGCTAAGATTTTGAGACTCTGATGTCTATATCTCACTTTTCCAGAGAATAACTCAGCACACCATCTCCTCTCTGGTAAGGAGCAGGCTTCCTAGGTCTCTAGGATAGCCTCAGACAGACTAAGTGTTTTAGTCTATTTCTATTACTGGAACAAAATACTAGAGATGATATACTTTATAAAATCAAAAGCTTCTTAGCTCATATATGTTTGGAGAATGAAAGTCTAATCTTGGACAGCCTCACCTAGTGAAGGCCTCCTCCATGTCATGGCAGTTGACATCACATGGAGGGAATGTAAGCAGACAAGGCCCAGTGACAAGGGCAGAAGAGGCCTGAAGGGATATGCTTTATCACAACTCACTCTTATGGATACTAATCTAATCCCATGAGAAGGGAAGTCACCACGACAAAAAACATTGTTCTCCCTTAAAAACTTAATCGCCTCCCTTCAAGGACCTATGACATCAATACTGTTGCATTGGGGAATTAAGATTTAGCATGGATTTTTGTGGGGGAAAAAGAAAACATTCAAACCATAGCTCCTGGGGACCCTGGAGTTGAGAGGTGGAAGTACGACTTCCGTTCAGGCTCAGGCTACCCACCACATCAACAAGATCTGTACAACATAGCTATGAGTCATAATTTCTTTCTCAAAATCATGCCCAAAAAACATTTTTTTTTTAAAAAGTTAAATTAAAGCTCCACTTGTCCAGCATTGCTGCTGGAATAATAAATTCATGGGTTAAATAAGAAATTTTACTTGCACTTATTTCCAAATTGATGTGCCTGGGAAAGCAGACGGTGATGTGCTTCATATTTAATTTGTATTTCGAGGTATAATGAAGGCAGTACTCGTTTGTTCATCCAAATGCCCTTTCATCACTGAATCTTGAAAGCACTTTTCCAAGCATACTAGGAATAAATTAAGTTGGAAAACTTCCATGAAAAAAATTAAAGTTAAAATATAATTTTAGGAACATGAGTTCATCTATTCACTTGGTCCGTAGGTGCATTGACTTACTTGTCTCACAATTTTATTTCATGAAAGAAGGAACTTTATGTGGCAGGTAGAACCACACAACAGCCAGACCCCTAGTGTCTTAAAACAAGCCCAAGCTGAATAAAAACTGCCTTCTTAAGCGAAGTCTTGGTAATTAAACCAGATGTCCTATAATGAGATGTGCTGGTTAATAAATTATTCGATTACTAGATATGGTAAGTATACGTGTAATCAATACAATTGCCTAAAAGCTCTGAATTAGAAATTGTGCAATAAAATATAACTGAAAGGTATTAGGAATTGGTAGATTTAATTACAGGGAATGACTAATTGATCATTCAGAGAATATTGATCTACAACTTATTTAATTCATTGCAATTAAATTTGTCAAATTTGAGTCTGAATAACTGATGATTTTCCCTATTAATGCTAGAACTGGAGGGATGCAAATGATGGAAGATCCAAGTCTAGAACTGTGAATCTAATGGTTCTGCATATGAGCCTTGTGCCATCCCTATTCCCACCCGAGAGGCCCTGAAGCTCACCTGCAGAGCCTTCCAGCTCCTCCTTGCTAAGCTCTTGGTTTAAATGCAGCACTAGCCCCGTGTCCCTCAGGAAACCTGATGGACTCAGCCAGACCTGGGAAAGTGTCTAGCCACTTGCCTTTCATTTCCTTTTTGTTCAGTTTTCTTAGATGCAAAAGGAAGTGTATAAGAATGCATAGTATCATGATGTGGAAGAGAGAATGAAAATTTGGTATGTCTCAGACAATGCTCAATGTGTTCTAATTAGTATTTTCCTACAACTACTATCACCAGCCTGCCTCTTCTGAATGCTTATAGGATGTAGAGTGGATGCCCTCACTTACATTTCAGGATCCCATCCTACATTCTTCTCTGTATCATTTCCACTAAAGGACCTCTGTAGGGTGAGGACAGTTTTGTAAACTTTTATTTCCTGCATAGAAGTAGTGTTCTGTCCACGGTTGTATAAGAATGGCTGGATTTTGTCTATTAAATCTATGATGACATTTTATGCACAGAGATGGAGCCGAATAAATTCATGCTGCTTGAAGAGAAGTTCTGACTGGTCTCAGAATGTGGTGGGAGGAGCAGCCTTAGGGTGCCCTGGGGTGAGGTACAACAGGGAGAGGGAAAAAGCAAAACCACATGGCAACGTGAGGGGAGAAAGCAGACGTGGGGACCTGTCACTGATCCCAGTGGAGTAAGCCTGCCTGTCACCTAAGCAGGAGGCAGATGCACCTGGGGAGGAAGGCACTTGTTCCTCTACCAGCTGCTAAAAGAGATTTTTCTCTAGCTTCACCTAGAAAAGGGAGGAAATCTAGGTAGATCCCCTTGGGAGCCAGATGCAAACCTTTCTGAAGGTTCCAGAAATCAAAGCTTATCTGCTCTCTCAGCTGAGAGATTATATGGGATTATTGAGCCCAAATTCCTTTCTCCTGTAGCTCTGTTTAATCATGAGGCCAAATATCCACACTTCTTCCCACTTTTTTGTGGAATGACAACCCAGATCTAACAGAATATGATCTGACTTGTGGAGACACAAAAATGAAGAAGCCACAGAAGCCCTGGGCTTTAGACAAGGTAGACAGAGTGTGGAGACAGCAGATTTGTCCCTAGAGTAAGAGCTAATGTCTTGCTGTGCTGGGAGCCCTGCTCCCAAGCGCTTCTATCTTCAATTTGCACTCACAGCTATCTTCATTGTAGTTGTAGGAATGCATTCAAAGTAAATGAGTGGTCAAGCTCACAAGTATGAATTTTCAGGGATGTGCATTCCAGCGGTTACAGTAATAAAAATGTATCTCTAGACTTACTATCCACCCGATGGAATTGGTTAGATTAAGGGCATTCATAAATGATTTTGCCATCTTTTAAACTTAGCAGTGTAGATCTATATTTAATAATATGGTAAATGATACTCAGTGTTTTAACTGGAAAAAGTACCTTAGCAAAGCTAGGGTACATAATATGTGTGTATCTTAAGTTACACTCTGGAATCTCAAGACTTTTATCAGTTGTCCTTGTGTATGCCAGTAAATGAATGTTTGCAAAACAGATCTTACTGCAAAGCAAATGGAACGTTAACAGTGCTTATCTTTGAGCAAATATTATCACAGTCTTATACTTTTTCTTCCTGCATATGTTTCCATATTGTCTGCTGATTTAATGTTGAGTTTATGTTATCTTCTCAAATGGATAAAGTAAACATCCATTTGAGAAGTAGAGAAAAGAAAATCTGGCCAGCTTCTGCTTTGAAAATATAGGGAAGACCAGCTGGAAGCACGCTTTCATGGTTGGGGCCCTCCGTTCAGAGAGCAAAGAGACTGGGACTCTCTTCCTACTTCCTCGCCCCCTCCCCGACTTTCCTGCCCTTCCCCAGTGACACATGATGCCCCCACATTTCCAGGCTCCTCCTGTCCTTCTACAGCACCACACTCCCTCTGGCCTCAGGGCCCTCATGCCAGCTGTACATGTGCCTGCCCTATACCCTAGGTGCTTATACATGTGCTTCCCTTTTGTCAACTGGTCTTTAGGTTAAATTCCACTTCACCTTTTGCACCTTTGAGCCTTCCATTGATACTCATGTTTAACTGATCTTCTCACCTTTCACATTCTTCATCACTGTTGATCACTCTATCCATTTGCTTAGTAGTAGTAGTAGTAGTAGTAGTAGTAGTAGTAGTAGTAGTATTTTTTTTTTTTTTTTGTCTTTTTGAGACAGGGTCTCACTATGCAGTTCAGGCTGGCCTTAAGCTCACTTTGTAGCTCAGGCTGGTCTCGAACTCACAACAATCCTCCTGCCTCAGCCTCCCGAGTGCTGGGATTACAGGCATGCGCCACCATGCCCGGCTTGTAGTAGTAGTATTTTAGGGAAGGCTCTACAGGGTGTTCAGGGTCTCACTGCTAGATTGGACTTGTAATGATCCATCTGTTTACAGCCTCCCAAGTGCTAGGATTATAGGCCCGCACCACCATGCCCAGTCTCAATTGCCAACTCAGTATGCCCCAGGGGCAGGGCCAGCATTGCAGCCCTGAGTATTAAACCCTTGACCCCTGCACCTGCTTGCAGGTGCTTTAATCCGCTGAGCTATTTGGCTAGCCTCCATTTACTTATTTGGTGCATTTGTTGCTATATGATCAAGGATGTTTATTTCTTTGCATACTCACTCAGAGCAACTCACAGCATCTGCTGCAGCAATATAAATATGTATAAAAAAAAACTAAGCATAAATGTCTGCCCACCTCCATGAAGTCTAAAATAAAAATACCACTGTGTTTAAATATAAGGAGCTCTGATGGACTTCTGTATTTCCATAGCAATATTTTCTCTACTTACTCCAGAGCCCCTCAACAATAAAGTTGGTCCCATGTATGTGCTCAGGAAATAAATGCTTAGTGGGTAGATAAGAAATGAAACTTGGGGAAGGAAACAGAAGAAAGTTACTTCTGAAAGGAATGCTTTCAAGACCCTGGCCAGTGAAAGCAGTAGCAAGTTGGTGGCAAGAAAGCCTCAGGAAGATGGCAGGCCCAGAATCACCCAAGGTGCATGCCCGGAACATTCTGGTCACAGAGCACTTGCCATGGTGCATGCCTGGAACATTCTGGTCACAGAGCACTTGCCATGGTTAATGGCCTCCCAACCCTAGTAATGGCAGTCACTTTCTAAACCTAGGAAGTTGCAACCTGCTAACTTGTTAAACAAAGCTGTTTTTGAACCATGAAGAGGAAAAATAACCCATTTTCAGCAGACACCACTACATTAACTTGAGTATAACACAATGGTATTTTTTATGACCAAGGTATCAATTATTGAATACCTAAGTTTCAAATGGAAATGTTGGCATAATAATTATATCTACGGCACCATGAATAACCAACAATAACCATTATTATTTTATATGCCACGAAAGCTTGCTTTTTAGAAAATACAACTTGCTCAATGTTTTCTTTTAACATGAGTTAAGAGGTAATTCGTATGACCATAAATGACCAGCATCAATTTAGTGGCATTATGAATTAATTAGCTGCAATCCACCATAACAAATTGGAAAAAAAATCAACTGCACTTTCCATCTCTTTTATATATAGCCGATTCTTGCTACATTACACCTTTTCAGATATTAAGTGCCGAACAAGCTTGCTTCTTTAAAAGGTTAATTATCTAAGGCAGGTTTATGGAACCTTATCTAAAGGGCATATATTCTACTTCTTTGGCATCTTGGATTTATGTGTTTACAAACAGTGAGAAGTTAGTCAATCAGATCTCCTTCCCTTCTCTGGGTTCTGCCAGTACTGTGTATCTCGCTTGGTTAATGCGTCTCCATTTCTGACTCTGGAAGAGTAGAAACATCCAACTCATTGCTTTAAATGCATGTGAGTACACAGTGAACAGGTGAGTGAAACAGACCAAATCCACCCCCAACCCTGCAACATCTGGGGAAGAATGCATCATAAGAAAGCCCTCAGAGCAAATCTGGTCCATGGCCATGATGTCTTCAGCCTGTAAAATGTTAGGGGGAGAAAGGAACCATCAGCCAATACTTTCAGTGTGGAAGTTTCTCACAAATACTTGCACCCATGATGACATTTGTGATTTCTCTTGAGAAACCAGAAAGGCCAACAGTATTGGCCACATTGGCAGAGGGCAACAAGGACCTGCATGAATCCTCATCTTTGTCTAGAGTCAGAGTCTTACAGTTTCTCCACTGTTCCTTCAAGTTCTCTTTGTCCTCCAGAACCGAAAGTCCAGTGCAGGTTGCCATTTACCATCTGATCTTGGGTCTACTCAAACCATTTGTGCTACCTGACTGGCCCTTGTACCAGTAGGACATGTTATGAGAGGCCAGGCTACGTCTGGACCTCCATGTGACCAGGCATCAGAGCATTACACAATCCAGGGAAGGCAGGTCTCCAGCACTCAATCCATCTCTCACAGAAGATGCACAAGCTAACCACTGTGGAAGGATGGCACAGCAGACACTGTAGAAAACAAAAGGAAGTGAGGTAGAGTCTGGGGGTTGGGAGTGAGGGCTGCTTCTATGAGTTGACTAGTGAGTTTCTTTGTCATGGTGACACATGAGCAGAGAGCAGAATGAGGTAGCATAGAAACAACAGGGTGTGCACTGAAGGCATGTTCAGAGAGCCCAAGGTGAGAATAAGATTGGCTCTCCAACAAGGTCAGGACGCTGGAGGAGCCAGCAAAAGGTGAAAGATGAACAACGTCCTGGTTGGCAGAATGCTGTCTTATCTTAATTTCCTCCAAGAACAGATCCTAGACACATGTTTGTGTGCAGGAACTTGATTTGGGGATATGATCTCAGAGAAGTGAACTGAAAGAGAAAGATATGAAGTGAGAAGGGAAGAAAAATCAATATAAGGATGCCTTATTGAACAGATCGTGGGTTGTGAGGATCGTGCTCAGTTTTCCTCGGAGTTTCTGAGTAGGCTTTTTTAATGAGCCTCAGAGCCATCAGTGTGGGGGATAAAAGTGAAAAGCAGTTGTTTGTGGGCTCCATCCTCCCCCTTAGGTCAAGGGTGATATTACAGGCATTAACTTGGAAGTTTTAGATTTAACTTACACAGCTGTAGAGCATGTTCCTAGGTGGCTCCAGCACAGGAACAGAGGCATTGCAGGGCAGGAGTGAGAGGTGCAGTTGGACCAGGCACTGTCAGATTACATTAGTGTAGTGCTGCAGAGCCATCCGGCATGGGATTCTTCTACAACTATAGGCCAGCTGGAAAGATGTAACAGAACATAAAAAGAAGGGTCTGATAGAGGAGCAGAACAATGGAAACCTCTCCTCACCCCACCAAGCCCCATTGTTTTCACCTGTATGCATCTGCCTTCTCTCCTGCTGGTAAAGAGATGGGTTCTTGTTCCTGTCAGCAGGGCCTTTCCCCCCATCCCCCATACCTTCTCCCTCCTGCATCCTCAATGCTTCCTTGTCTTTACTCAGGCCACCCACCTACAAAGATGTGCTAGCAAGCTGCCTTACCCAACTTCGCTGCAGCTTTGTCTGTCTTCATGTATGGCTTCCATCTCTTGCTCCTGTTTGGAGAACATTTTTTAAATAGACATTGACATTCACTGAAAACCCTTTGATCGAGACCCCCCAATGAGTTATACTGAAGAAGGAGGGAAGAAAAAAACAGTTTGGGTAGATGAAGCTGCTAGATTGCATGCCTCTTCCAACCTATTATATCCTCATGAATGAACCTGGCTCTCCACACCCACAGGCAGTTCTTGGTGATTGGGCATAGCTTGTCAAAACCAGTACTTCAGAACCAATAACGATGTCAGCTGTAATTTATGCTGGCTTTCCTCCCTTCTTCTCTAAATAGCCCCATATTCAATTTAAATGGGAAATTCTCTGTCTTTAGAACTGAAAAAACCACAGATGACTGAGACTTCAATTTATCCATGATCCCTTAGGCCTGGCTGGACACCCAAATCGGCATCTGTTGTCCCTGGGCCAAAGAGGTGGCTGCCAGTGGGCCTTGGAGAGGAGATTCCCAGTGGAGACAGAAGTAGATGTCAAGTGACACGATGGAGATGGGGTGTTATCCTGTGAAAGCACCCAGAGATGGTGTGATGTGTAGGAGCTCACAAGAAAAAAGCAGTAGGATCTGCAGGGATTGGGAAGACTCTGCTGGATGTATTGCAGCTGCCAAACTCATTGTTTGCAATTCCTCACCACTGCCTGCCTTGTTTTCTCTTGTGCTTTCACCCCAACATAGAGCAGGTACTCAGTAGACGTTTGTCTAATGAATGAATGAAGGTGAAAACAAAAACTGAAAGCAAGGTCTCCCTTGAGAGTCTCTGAGGGATGCCTCACCTCTCTGTGTACTGCGTATGCTGAAACTGCCTGCATGTCTGTCTGTCCCCACCACAGGCTCAAAAAATGTCAGGTTCTAGATCAGTCTTATCTCTCTGGTTTCATAAATCTCAGGGTGGTGGACTTGGCCCAAAGTTGGAAGCTGAGTGAACGTGTGACCGGTGATAGAAGTTGCAGGGCTAGGTATCCTGGCTGACTATTACATTGTCAACTGGCTCCAAATATCCTGAGAACACAGATCTCTGTAGAGGCTCACGTCCATTATATAAAGTGTCTGGTGTTTCTACAGAAGCTTCACACATCCTCCTCCACACTTTGCATCATCTCCACATTACCGCCCTTCAAATGCATTGCAAATCCTACATTAATAAGTGTTTTACTATGTTGTTTAGAAAACAAGACTATTATTTCAATACAGTCACTTTTTCTGTGGTGCTGGGCCTCATGCATGCCAGGCAAGTGCTCTAACTCTGAGCCATGGTCCCAGCCCTTAAAACATCTTTGTATGCATATCTCATTGAATCTATAAATGTGGAGTCACAGATACTGAGGGAAACCCTAGTCATAGTTTCATGGCCATTCCTGACTGTCTCAAGTTGTGACTGGAAGCCAGGACCCGCAGTGGTGGGAACTCTTGGTGGCCAGGACTCTCGATGCTGCCTCTGACATGTGTCACTAGACAGTCACTTACACCAGTACTAGGTGATGGGGCAGTTTAGGCCAAGGCTGGGAAAATAAAGATAAATGGAGGAAGGCCAAGACAAATGAGGACTCTGTTACAGCGTAAAATGAGCACAATGAATCTCAATAGATATCGAAATAAATAAATAAGCAGAATAGCACAGTCAAGTGCGAGTGCATCCCCTATAGTAAGGGCAAGTACTGTTCCATGAACTGTTCTTTTCATTTTATGTATACATACATACATACATACATATGCATGTACTGCACCTCAAGACAAAAAGTAGTTCAAGGTGCCTAACTTTGGGAAAAGACTGTCAAGCATCTGGAGTGTTCGTCTCTGCCCTCCTTTACCTTGCTAAGGTCCTCAGCAGCCCATCTGAGGGAAAGCAGACTGCCTAAAGCTGATGGGATGTGATTCCTTAAAAGTCAGACAGAGCAGTCAGGGGGCCCGATGAGCACCCTGCCAGCAGCAAGGTCATAACTGCCTGACCAGCAAAGGCCAAGTGCTCAGCCACGCAGCTTTCTTAGGGTAGCTACCCACAGAGTGGAGTGATCCTTACCAGGCGGGGGATAAAGAACTAAGGCAGAACTGATTGAAGGGATGCAGCTGACACCTGGGCCTTCTCTGCGATGACACAGCTCTGGCGACACTGTACATCACAGGAGGTATATGACCTCTCTTCAGGCTTCCAGAGAGCACTGCTTACAAGAAATAACTACAAAAGGATTGAGGGAAACCTCAGAAACAGCTCTGTGCTTTTTAGTGAGGAAGAAGTAAAACTTTCCTCAAAATCGGCCCCAGGAGGCCTGGCATTATACCTGTCTTGTCCACCACTGGCTCCTTAGCTTCTAAGGCAGTACCTGTAACTGGCAGCTTAGTAAGTATGGGGTGGATGGCATGGATGGATGCATGGAGCAATGGCTGCGCACACCCTTAGGTATACAGTGAAAGGACCGTCGTATAGGCCTGGACCCCACACTGACTTGCCAAACCTTCCCAACACCCAAGATTAATCCTCCAGAGAGGCTCAAATCAGCCTCTCTGTTCTGAGAACAACTGTTCTCTGTCAGATTTGGCAGCTTCCCTAGGTGGTTTTAGAGGGCTCCAGAGCAATGGTTTTGGACTTCGTCCTTTCCTCCTTCTTTTCAGACCCCCAGTGCTAGAAGACTACAAATTCTCAGGATGCCCTCTGGATAGTCCAGTCAGACTTCTGTAGGAATTTAGTGTAAATGATGAATGTAGCTGAACCCACCCTGAGAAGTAACTGCAGCTTTGGGGACAGAGAGAGAGAGAGAGAGAGGGAGGATGGGGAGGGAGAGAGGGAGATCTGGAGATCTGAAGGGAATCTTGCAAACTTATTCTGAATCCCTCCAGCATAGGCAAAGAACACAGTGGTTGACTATACAAGCTCTATACCCAGACTTCCTGGATTCACTTCCCTTGTGACAGTGAAGATGGGCCTTATCAGCTCTGAGTTCTGCTCCTTCCATTATAAAAGTGAAAGTAACACCTGACTTAAAGTTGCTGTGAAGCTCAGTGGACCCGAATGAATGCTATCACTAGACTGCAATGGTCTAACCAGAAATGAGGATTCGCTGTGTCAGAGGGACAGCTTGATACAAATCATCTGCACCTGTAGTGGTTGGCTGATTGTGTCAACTTGAGAAGCTAAGAGCTTAACTAAATCATCTCAGCAATTCCGCACCCTAGGGTGCGGTGGCCACACTCTAAAGGGACTCAGCACTTAAAGGAGAATGAGGAAGGATGGAGAGCTCCGCTCTTCCTCAGAGGAGCTCCAATCTTCACCATCAGCTTGGACATCATCTCCTGGCTCTAGCACAGACTCTTGGCTTCTTCTTTGGATCCCTCAGCCTTGTGGCATAGACTCATTGGCCTTCTTTTGCAGATCCATCAGCCTCCTGATATGGACTTGTGCGGAGCACTGCTGTGGGCTCCAGACCTTGAACTGAATGCTTCAGTCTCCGGTGTGCAGACACCCTCTGCGCGCTTCCTCATTTGATGCTGTGCTGCCCTTTGTAAGCCAAGTTTTTTTGTTATTGTTGTTTTTTGTGGCCACTTCAGCCCACCCTGGGGGCAGGGCTAGCATGGCATATGGTGTAGGGGATAGAACCACAGGCCCTGTGTGCTTGCCTAAGCTTGTCTAAGCAGGCGCTTTAGACCGCTGATCTATCTCTCCAAGCCAATCTTGTAAATTTCTTATGCATTTGTACACCTTGCATTATATCTGTACCTCTAGTAAAACACCATGTCTTCACAGCATCTGATTGAGCTCCAGCATAGTTCAGAATCCTCCTCCTACCAGACACCCAGGAGACACCCTGCTGTAGGATTTGCGGTGCCCTGGAGCATTGTGAGGGAGTGACAGGACACAGAGGTAAAGCTCCGGGACAGGTGGGAAGATTGCCCCGCTAAGTGGCCAAGGGCTGGACCTGACAGCCTCTGGGCAATGCTGCCTTTCAAACCAAGGAAAGGAGGGAGTGAAGCTGGAGTGATCTGAGGACACAGGGGCTGGGAAGTTCTGCAGCAAAGTGCTCTGCTGAGGGACCAGCTGCAGCTTCTTTGTCCAGCACTCACATACGGTCTGGCCTGAGCCGTGTCCAGCTCATGCTCCTGGTTTCTCCCACACAGTAAGCCTGAGCACTGCCCTCCCTTCTCCCTCCCCTCTCACATCCATCATGCTTTTTCCTCCTGTCTTCTTCCTGAGAGATAATTTACTCCTTCCTTCAGCCATCATTGCTTCAAACAATGTTCTTTTACAATGAAATTTGAGGCTATGTTACCCCCAGAGCCTGAACTATTAATGATAGAAAAACGGTACCTTTCACATAGGAGACCTCATGGTCCTTTTATTATAGCTTATTATACCTTTGCAAAAACTGGGAGGCCAGGCATGGTGGTACCCAACTATAATCAATCCCCTCACTCTGGAAGGCTAAGGAAGGAGGATATCAAGTTGGAGCCCAGCCTGGGCAAATTAGTGATTTAGAAAAATTAAAATAAGAAAAAAGGGCTTGGAATGTAGCTCAATGCAAAGGCACTGGGTTCAACCCTCAGTACCACAATCAAAATAAAACCTCAAACAACCATCCATCATATATTCCGTCCATATAGGTTTAAAATGTTTTTAAAAAAAAACAAAACTATATTGAAAAAAATGGAAGACATTTACATTATAATTGTCCAGTCCAACAAGTGAGAAATGACAGTGTCTTCAGCCTGGACTAGGCTAAGACCTACACAAATATGAACAGCCTTAACCCTGATAAGAGCTCTCTGGAGTTGCTGCTATGAGTGTCCTCAGGAAACAAGGCACAGAAAAGAAAAGTGCTCATTTCAGGCTCACAGTTAAGGTTAGGCTGCAGGTAAGGCATAGAGTCTAGTTCAAGAGTCTTCTCTGCTAGGGCCAGCAACATAGCTCAGTGGATGAAGCACCTGCTTTGGAACCAGGGTTCCATTCCTGATCCCACATGCCACACTGGCCCCGCCCCCCAGGGTGCACTGAGCCTGTGACTGAGTCTGGGTGTGGTGGCACGTGCCTGTAACCCCAGTGCTGGGGAGGGGGCTGAAAACAGAAGGATCACTGCAAGTCTGAGCTGTGTGGTGAGACCCTGTACCAAATATATAAAATGGAAAATAAATAAATAAGAACCCTCTCTACTGTATCATCAATGCTACTGCCCTTCACACCAAGTTTCTGTACTAAAACACCCCAGACATTCCCAACACGTCATGTTTCTTGGACCCCTCCCTGTAATGGCTTATGAGCACCTTCAGAATGGTGATAATGATTCATTCCTTCCCTCATTCCCAGATATTACATTCTGTCCTATGATAAAAGTTCAGAAGATAGTGGCTGGATAAAGAAAAGGATGAGTGACTGTCCAGGCTCTTGGTGATAGCATCAGTGTCCACGCTGAATTAAGATAGGTCCTCAGGCTTTCTGGAATACAGAAGACTTTGCATGCACCTGAATGAGTCCCAGGAACACAGCTGCACCCAAGAAGCAGTATAGAAAGAAAGAATCAGGCCCAATAATTGGTTCATTTTTCATCAGTTTCTGAGAATACTAAAGGCCAGTTCTTAATCCCTACATTTCCAGGACTAAGATGCCCTATTGCATCTGACTGAAAAATAGAGCCACCAGAATCCCTTTGCCAAAATTTTTCCCAGCTATGGAAGATCTTTTGAAATTCGGGGCTTCAGACTTTCAACTTGGGTTCAGGTCAACTGCCTTTAGTAACAGAAAAGTCTGCAAATGTCTTCTTGATGCTATTGCCTTAGTCTGTTGTGTCACTGTAACAAAATGATTAATACTAGTAATTTATAAAGAACAGAAGTTTCCCACAGATCTGGAGGCTGGGAGTCTAAGGGAAAGGTATTGGCATGGTCAGCTGTCTGGTGATGGGTGCTCTTGATTCATAAGCCACTACCTTATTGTTGCATCATTTGGAGGGAAGAAACACCGTGTCCTCCCATGGTAGAAGGTGCAATGGCAAAGAAGGGATGGATTCCCTCCCTTGCACCCTCTTATTTGGGCACATGATCTCACTCATATTGGCAAATCCCACTTTTCTGAGTCAATTCCTGAAGGCCACATCTCCCAATCCCATTGATTTGGGAATTAAGATTCGATGTGAATTTTGGAAATAGCAAAAACATGTAAACCATGGTAGCTACTAACATTCTCTTACTTAAACCCTGCTGGTAGAGAGCTCTTGAACTTACATTCACTCCATTCACAAAGCCCAAACAATTAGGTTCAGAAGCTTAATTACATAGTGAATAAAACAAAAAAAGGCTCTTTTTCTGGGGTAAAGCAGTACTTTAGTTCATTGTTCTCTAACCTTGATAGAGAGTAGAGCAATTCTAGGAGGTTATTTAAAAACCCAGGAACTAACTTGAGCATCAGTAAAAGAGGTCATGGGAACTCTGCCATATATAATAAAAATACAAACTTGAAAAACTAATTTAAGAGACAATTATTTTAAAATAAGGGCAAGGCATGCAAGAAGACAAAACTTGAGTATTTTTCCTCAAGAAGCTTCATGTCAAAGGTTTAAATACTGTGAGTCTGTAGCTTTGTGATTGGAAGTTGTTTTCCAACCCCACAGCCATGGCCATCATGTGTGGAAGTGGGAAATTAAAACATTCACAGTTAGAAGCTCTGGTGGTCACGTGAAGAGGGGAAGTGTTGGAAGCAAATTCTGCCCAATAGTTCAATTATATATAAACACACAGGGAGCTCAGCAGTCCCAGAGAGAAAGCAGGCACAGCTCAGACAGGAAGAAAGATTTTGCAGAAGAAAAAGCTACCTAGTGAAAAATCTTCAAATTTGATATTTTTAATCAAGTGTGCACTACATCCATGAATAGCTCAGGCCACGTTACAGGTCTGAAGTGCTAGAAGTCAATGCCTGGGGCTTGCAAGAGGATACCTAAGAGCTATGAAACCACAAACAGGGTTTGCCTGACCTCGGGTCAACTTGTCCTTCATGATCATTGGTCAACCTTCGCATTACACAGGCACAAGGGAGGTCCTCAGGCACAGGACAGAATGCCGTGGTACGAGAATAAAATAAACAGAGCTTATTATTCTGTGTATAGGCACTGCACACCACAGAGGAGTCCAGATTTGCAGCTTGAATCCTGGAGAATGAAGGCCGACTAACACCAAAAGCCCTCAAACACAACAAATTCAGAATTACTAAAATTGATTTGCTTAAATATCCAGTTTTCGATTCGAAATTACAAGACACAGAATGCAAAGAGGAGAAAAGGTCAATAGAGACTAACTCCTGACCTAGGTGTTTGATTCAGGAGACAAAGGCTTTAGTAGCGGCTATCATGCATCCATGCATAAAAGATAACAATCAGAGCTATGGCAACAATTTACAAAGAAAATTCCAGGGCTGGCCAGAGAGCTCGGTGAACTAAAGTGCCTGCTTAGGCAGGTGCAGGGACCGGAATTCAATCCAGCAACTGAGGCTGGCCATAATGTAATCTCAGCGCCCGAGAGGCTGAAAACAGGAGGATCACTATGAGTTCCATCGGTATAGTGAGACTCTGTAGACCCTATACTAAATACATAAAAAAGGAAAAGAGCCCTTTTTAAATTTTTCTTTGAAAAGATGTATGAATGTTTAAAATAAAATTTCAATACATCATGAACAGGTTTATAGTGTGTTTATATGACAAAAATAGCACTAAGAACAGAGTAACAGTGGGAACATGCCATTTCGAACTTGTTATATTTTATCTGAAATAACTCAGTATTAACCATAAACTGAATACATTAAGTTCAAAACAGTCGTACATCTGAGAACCATTAAAAATATAATTCAGAGATACACAAATTGTAAACCAAAAGAGGAATTTGGATAGGACATTAAAACATTTTAACACAGAAGAAGGAAAAAAAAAAAAAAAGTAAGAACAGAGAGACAACCAAAAGATTAGGTAAAATAGAAAAAAAGAAGAAACAAAAAAGAAAATGGCAGATTTTAATACAGCCATTTTAACAATTACATTAAATGTAAGAATAGGCACTTCAGTTCGAGGACAGAAATTTAAAATTGCCTAGAAATCAAAAACCAATACGTAGTGCCAGCCAAATAGCTCAGGGGACTAAAGTGCCTCAATCTAGTGGTGCCAGCCCCATCCCCAGGATGTGCTGAGATAGGGATTGAGATTGGGTGTGCTGGCATGCGCCTGTAATCCTAGCACTTGTGAGGCTGTAAACAGGAGGATAACTATGAGTCTGATCTAGTAGTAAGACCCTGCACACCCTGTATACCCTATCCTAAATACGAATATATATATATATATATATATATATATATATATATATTTGTTTTTTTTTT